>JAHVYC010000142.1:0-91831 GCA_020623665.1 Calonectria multiphialidica
GTCGACGCCTCCCTTCCCCCCCTCCCCCACCCCCCGTTGGCTGTCCTTCAGTGAGCGCAACCCGCGTTTGCGCTGCAAAACACAAAGCTTATACCTGGGGTGTGGGTTACGCCCAAAAAAAATAAAAAAGGAGCGCTTCTGCTTTGGGCCCCGGGACGAGGACTGGATTCGCCGACGGGGCGGCACCGGGGGAGCGGAGAAGCGAGAACGAGTGATTGGGAGTGGACTGAACCCTGGCCAGAATGCCCATGTCCAACTGCCTACCTAGCTACCCCGACAGGCAATCGGTTGGCTGACGCGCGACAGCAAACACACTGTACTGTCCCGTCCCCTCCGTCAGGGTCAGCAAAGACGGCATTTACGTCGTAACTCATGCAGGTACCTCTTTCGGGTCGCTTTGCCGGGGGGGCGCTTGCTGCAGCCGTGGGGAGTCAGCCGAGAAAATCGAAGAGGAATGGAAAACGGAAGACGCTACAGCTAATAGCACACGGACGTTTTCTCTCACGCGCGCGCTGTCCACGCAACAGCATACACACCCTCTCACAAGGGAACACACGGACTGACAGGCAGGATGAACTCGGGCAAATATTAAATCAGGGATCACGGACCGGCCAGGCTACGAGAAGTAAAATAAAATAAAAAACAAAAGAGGAAAAAAGGAACAGGAAAAAACCAACAATAATAAAATGCGGCTAGGCTGAGCAGCACACGGATAACCCGCAGGATTTATTCCGCGCGAATAACACGCCAACTGGAAAGCCTCTCGGACAGACCATAGTTCAATGCGTAATGAGGCCGCAACGCGCCGAGAGATTCGAGACCTGGGCCCATGTGCTCCACGTATATTGACTGCCTAGTTTCTTTATGACTTTCCCCTTGTCCACGGCGAGTTACTACTGAATGCAAGTGTCATGGTTAAAATTTTCTTAAAACAGAGCGAACGGGGAAAAGGGAACCCCCAACCGCGCCCACCACCGTTACACGTTACTTGCGCACTCACAAGCCCCTCTCTGCAATATACATACGGAATGTATAACGCTCGTGGTATTATCGTATCGCGTTGAGGCAACCCTGGCACAAGGCTCACACCGGCGGCAAGGGGCTTGTTCCGGGGAGAGGGGCCTGTGTGCCCCGATGAGTAATCACGCGGGCGGCGGCCGCGGGAAAGAAGAGCAGAGATAACTGAAGACGGGGAACTGAGACGGAAAAGGGTAACAGGGAACGGGGACGAAGGGGACAAGAGAGAGGGGGGGCCCAGAAACAGAGGGAGGGGGAGGCTGCGCTGGCTGGTTGGCTGGTTGTCTTCACTGACTGGCTGGCTAAGTTTATGGGGCATGCGGCCTGTACGATCCTGCGCGAAATAGTAGACCCAACATGAAGTTTGTTATTGTGTCGTTGGTTTCGGCAGTTGGCTAGGACGAGAGGGGACTGCATCCCTGGGCCGTGGTTGGCCGTTGAGCTGTCGGCTGTGACGGAGGCTAATCCGAGACCTTGACTTTGTGCTATCCGCGTCATTGTATCACGCTGTGCCGCCGCCTTGCGTGGCTTGGTCTGTTACAGGCTCGTTGACTAAGGCAAGGCATTACGATACGATGCTTTTTTGAAACTATCGTGCCTTGTCGATCTTGGTTGAACAATTGGCACACGACGACACGTCAAGACCCCCCCGCTGCACGCCGCCAGACGAATGTCGGGGCAAAGGCACACACGCCTACGAGATAGTTACATGCCGTGCGTAGTATAATCCTATAGTAGAATAGTGTACTGGACTCAACGGTGAGTGATTCTGCACGCTCGGGTTAGGTCTGACCGACTTCTCGATTGATGTTTTTTTCTCTCCGGCCGTTGGGTTGGGTTGAAACCAACCGAAGGGGGAAAGCACCAAAGCACGGGGATACAGCTTCCCCGGACCACCAATTGACCAACCTGCGCGGTTGAAAACATTGAGTTCCCGCTCTTGGACTCCCCAACAGTCACATTCACGCACTACGCCGTGACCGACATTGCACACCGACGCCGAAGTCCATCTCCTCTCTCTCTCTCCTCTCCCCCCCTCCCCTCAATTTTCCCGGTCTGGTTTATTTTCCCCCGGGCCACATGTCTCAGCTCCTCTCATCTCCTCCGTGCCCCAAGCCCCTCCCCGCTCAGTCTTTTGATTTCTCCCGAGATGTAGACTTTCCGTCATCATGATCAACCTACAGCCTTGCACGCCCCTCCCCTCTCCTCCTCACCTTTTCAAGTCCCCACTCGCCACCAAGCTACCAAGCTACCAGCAGCCGTAGTGGCGTTGTCTTAAAGGGGAGCTTGCCTTGGCATGGCAGCTTAACCGATCAGACGAAAGGTCCTTGCGTTCCTCAGCTCAATACAGCGCCCCTCTGGAAACCCAATTCGACCCAACGGTCAAGAGAGTTCAGAACGCAGTTCATGTCACCCTGCCCGATAGCTTCGCTCTTACATGCCAATGGCAGCCCGTGGTTTGAAAAATTCTGGATGGGTGAAGTGCAAGTGCCAGCCCAGGGAGGGGCAGACTGGGGGGCGACCGCACCGTCGATCACGTTGCGACTCAACGATGCGACGCTGCGCCAGTGCGGCTGACGACATGGCAAATCGCAACCTTTCCCTCAATCGCAACACGGGATGGACAATGACGACGATGGCAAAAATGGGGCCCAGTGGCGCCCAAAACCCTCCCCCCAGTCCGAAGAGGTTCGCCCAAAGGGCGCGACGCCATCGCCATTAAACGTGAGATCTCCGACTCAGCCAGCCTGATGCCGCCATCGATCTGCTTGGCTGGCGCACATCGATCGTCGGGCATCAATCTTGACCAACCATCCACCACCATCTTGGAGCTGACGGGTTCTGGCCCTGGACCTGGTTCCCGTTCTCCCTTGTCAAGCTGGAGTTGGTAGCGTCCATTTTTGTCGAGATGCTTCTGCCTTGCTTTTTATTTTTATTTTTGCCCCATCGCCCGCCCTATGTTCTTGCTTGCCCTGTCTTTTTTTTTTCTTTCTCTTTTTTTCTCTCTCTCTCTCTCTCTCAAGTTCGAACCTGCTCCCTCCACTCTCGCTTGCGCTCGTTTGTACATGGTGGAGCACAACCGAGATACCGGCAAAATCAGCCGCCCCATCGATCCCCTGAAACGGGAGTGATTGATTTCAGCCTCTCATCCGGACCATCTCCAAGCATGGCTGAGTTCGCTTACTTTGTCAAGAAAAGTACAAAGAAGAGCAGAAGCAAAACACAGCGCCACAATGGAGTTTTCACCCCTTGCACTGCGCCGGTGCTATGGCCCGCAGCAGTAGTGCGCGGGGCCGTCTCCTAAGTCCCGGCAGTGCGGGTGTTGGTAACCAATAAAGAATGCGATAAGCGAGGGGTGCTCACAAGTCTTTTCTTCGACCCTGTTCGGCGCCTTCAATTCAGCTGCCAAGTTGCGGAATGTCAATGATGCAGATGTAGGAACCAACCCGTGGCCTGTGATACTTGGACTTGCCTGCGATGTTCGATGCTTGGTTCATCTTCGTTTAGAAGCTGGCTTGCTGCATGAAAGATGTTTCCGCAGTTCTTGACAAGTTGCCTTCGGCATCGAGGCTATCTCATACCCTTGGCCTGTTTTTTTCTTGGATTTGTCAACACACCCAGGCTCTGAACAAGGTATATCAGCATTCCAAGGGTACAAATGTGACAGATCACATACGACTATAAGCACGCCCCAGGAAACTCGATAGCCAAAAAAAGAACTCGCGGGTCAGCCAGGGCTGACATGGAAAAGATATTACCGCCGAAACAAATCGCCTTGAGCGCGGCGTCAATGGACAGTGGTGGGTAGTACTGTAAAAACGAAGCAATTTACGGGACGCTGGCCCAGTCGAGGCTTGTATATTTTCTTTGTGTTCCGCGGCTCCTCGTACCCCGGAAGACGATCCTGTCAATCGTTTGCCCTGTCTCACTGGGTTGTGATGTATCATCTTAGCGAGGAGCGGGTGGCTTGCACATCACTGGCATCCTTGGGACTGATCCCACCAATTGAGCATCGACTAGCCCAGATTGCATGCCTCCTTTTCAAGCGAGACTCCCAATGAAGGCGCTATGACGGAAGCAAGATGCATCACAGCCCCCCGTGATCTCGGTTCCCTTTTCCGCTGCCACAAGGAGGCTTTTGAGGAGAAGCAAGCTGAACCCCCCCACGCTGGCGTTGCAGGGGTTTCATGAAGTTGAGACAGAAGCCGGGGACCTGGAACTGACTCGCGACATTACCTCATCCGGTCACTGGACCAGCGCCATGCCCAGACTATTGGTAACGCACATGGATCGTCTCTTTTGAGGCGCCGGCTATCTGACCCTCGGCGCCGGGCGCTTTCGTGGGGGTGTCCGGCGCCGAGACGGAGCGGGGTGGATCCGACCGGGGATCTCAGAGCCGACCAAGGAGCTGCAATATCGGTTGCTTTTGCAGCGATGATGCTAACTGCATTGGAAGTGATGAGGGCATCGGATAGTCCGTCAACAGGGAGTGAGAGAAAAAAAAAAAACAAGAGGACGAGCCACCACCCAGGCGAGAGAACAGGGCTATTCGTGCCATGGGTGATGAATTTCTTTTCCTGCAACCCTTGTGACCTACCTGATTGATTGCTCCTTTGCTTTTCTCGCACAGTCGTGCCCTCCAATTTCTCTGCTACGCCTCACACCCGCAGCGTTGGACCTGATTTGGCGAATACAGGCTGAGGATGGCAATCAGCAGCCCCTCGGTGACACCTTGGAGCTGAATCATTGTGCGGTTCCGCGCGAATGTGGTCAGCTGCTGAATTCCGGGCAAGACATGGTACGGGGTTTTTTGATGTGTATCCAGCTCGTCCGTGTGCCTATTGTCTCAGCCACGCCCGCTGCCATCCCGCTTGAACTTAGACTGCCGAGTCGGTAGGTTAGTGTTGATCCCGAGAAGCGCGCCTATGCGGGTGGC
Source organism: Calonectria multiphialidica (assembly GCA_020623665.1). Taxonomy (NCBI): domain Eukaryota; kingdom Fungi; phylum Ascomycota; class Sordariomycetes; order Hypocreales; family Nectriaceae; genus Calonectria; species Calonectria multiphialidica. The sequence continues at coordinate 4,955 of JAHVYC010000142.1, forward strand.
ATCGCATAGTCAAAGTAAGCCATCCTGTCATGACGACAACGCACACGGCCTATACCTTAAAGATATGGAACATGTCTCACATAGTCGTTTTTACTTTTTTCTTCCCTTTTTCAGCAGGGGAGACCTGACTTAGAATCGTACGGTTTTTTTGCTTCTGCGGCTCCTTTTGTCCTTTTTTCCTTTTTTCCTTTCCTTTCCTTTCTTCTTCTTGGTCAGATCCGGCGGGCTGGTGGGTAAGGGGGTTTACTTCTTGGTGCGACACACCGCTCGCAGAGCATCGATTCCCCCGTCGGCAGATGGGAGGGAGGACGGGACTGCGTTCGGGTCGAATCGGACATGGTCGGGGGTCGCAGGGCAAAAGTGAGGCTTGTTAAGATCTGCGGAAAATGGGCACTAGGCTGGTCCCGAGCGGTCGGGACTCTTTTTTACCCCTACTATCCTTGTCCCTGAAAGTGACAGGCTGACAGGCGGGGTTACACACGAGGTGCGTGACGGTGGCGATGGCCACGGTTGGATGTATGCTGTTGTTTTGACAAGTAGGCCCAGCCCGCCAATGCATGGCCGATTGAATGCGGCAGTGATTGTCCTGGGGGTTGAATCAAGGCGTTCGAACTGGGACGCTTTCCAGGGCTGTTGAGGTGCCACTAAAGGATCGGAGGAGACGTTCATGATGCGTGATGTGGCTCTCAAACCGGATAAGCCGTGTCGAGCGTGCATTGCATTGACTCAACTGAGCTGGTTAATGCGCGCACGCTTTTTCAGCTGGCTTAATACGCTTATTCGAGAGGTTGGTTCTTTACAAGCCCGGGAGGGGCCGACGTAGGCCGGAGAAGTCTATTGATGACACAAAAAAGGAGCCCCGTGGGCGAAAGGGTGGCGTCGATGACGCCGTGGTGCTGCGTGGACGACATTACACGGCATGACCCTGTCGCCATGGGAATACCACACTCGACGCTGGCCCTCCTCCTTGCCTCCCTCCCCCGGGGCGGTTGACTTTGTTGTCATGGGGCCTTGGAGCACGCATAATCGGAACAGGCAGCGAGTGCATGTCCTCGGCGCGAGATTCCAGTGACACAGGGAGATGGGTTGCGCAACATGGGAATTGCAGCGACCCCTACGCTAGCCTCTGTAGTTAAGAAGGACGAAGCAGCTCGAGCTCGAGAACATGGCCTCCAAAGTTGGGATGATAGGTGCTAGACATGGGTTTCATTCCAGATATTTTCATTCTCTAGTACTATCCAGTTGTTAGCGGGTCCCTCACTGAACCCAACGACAGTGGAATTCCCAGCACGCTGTGAATACACGGCGTAACAAAACCGTGCCTTTAGCTTATGTGGGAGCCTATCAGTCATTCCTACTTCTCCTATCACGTCTGTATCCTCTCGTTTTGTTTTCTATTTCAATTAAAGAATAAATAAATACGAGAACAAACTGGACAGTTTTGAACTTGATGGTTCATGAATAAGAAGGGAAGCCTCTGGAGGCCAGCTTTCCTGTACCTGTTTGTGATACTACTGGCTACAGAATTCACTCTCTAAAAAAGGCACCAGGGAGTGGAACATGGCGAGTGATGTCGCGAATACCATCCTGGGTGTTGTTTGGATTATATATCACCGTAACTGCACCAGTATCAATCGTGATGGTGGTGCGAGTGAAGTCGATGTCTTTAACCGGATCAAATGGTATGTGTTTTTTTCTTGAAAAAGCACGAACTTCATTGCAATTCCATGATAAGGTCCTTTTGCGTAAATATGCCCAATATAATTTCGTCCAAGACACACATGTGGTAAACCCCATCGATCGAGGATGCCAAAGGCCGCTTCTTCACGTTGTTCCCATGGACCGCCGAAGCCCCTCTTTATTGATCTGTTGGAGGTTGTGACAAAGATGATGAGCAGCCCAGCATACCAAATTAAAACGGCAACCCTGGGACAAGACGTCCAGGCGGCGGGGTCATTTGAAATGACTGACCTGATCATCTGAGACCTGAGGACATATGATTCTTGCCCATTTTGGTGTTCTTAATGACCCGCGCTATCGATTTAGCTTTTCCCTTATGTCAAATACTTTAGATCATCAGAAGGGTTGAGCCTAGTTTCCATGAGAGGATCTCGGCGAAGCCCCGAAAGGGATGCTACCAACTGCACATCATAATAGCGCATGATGAATCTTTGCAGAGCTAACTTTTCTCCTAGACAGACCCATCACTTTCAAATGTCACAAATCGCCTTGTCTGTTGCGAGCTTTTAAGGACCGAAGCTGGAGAGGGGTAACTTGGGGTTATGCTCATAAGCGAGCCCTAAGGAGGCGGTGAACCTGGCTGAGGGCTCGACAACAAATCATGGCAGCTATAAGGGGGCAATATTTTGCTGGCGTGGTTTTTATGATATCATAGTCCCAAACTTGACCGCTCATGAACCATTTGGACGACGGGAGCATTTTGGACTAACTTCCCAGTGCCTGTTTGTGAGACTGCTGGCTGTGGAATCAAGGTTCAGACTTCGCCAGCTGTTCTTTTTTCCCCCTTCTTGTTTCCAATGGGTGATTTGGTTGGTAAAAAACGCGCTGGGTATCTCAGCATATGGCAGCATATGAACGTACATATGTGTACATATGTGTACATATCATTTGCGTGACGCAACTTTGTCAAGCGAAAACCATGGCATTTCGTAGCCTTCAAGACCTCGATAAATAGAGCAAGTTGGTTATGCAAAGCTATTGGGGATTCATTAGATTGAACCCACTACTACGTATTGCAGTTTAGCTGCCAAGTATACTCTGTGGAGCTTGTATTGTTACCAGCTAGGACCAATATTTGGATACTCCCTTGAGTTGAAGAACTAGACCTCATCATAATTATACATACAATCACTTGACAAAAATTCCAAGGATAATTCTGCGGTTATATTAGTGAGTTTATGCATAAAAATAATTAATGATATATATATAAAGATAATGCTTATACTTATTTATATAATTTACTTTTAGGAATTATTTTTTATCAATTATTAGTTATTCTTTCTTAAGGCTAATATGGCGAGTATTGGTATAAAATTGGCGACTCCTCGCAACTTTCGCCCACCCTTGACAGTATAAACTTGTCCACAATTATAGGTGCAAGCTTTTTTACTGCTGTTGCCGTGCACCTAGATGAGGTAGAATGTCTGCCATAAGTTGAGATATACACTACTGTGCAGGATTTTGTTTGATCTAGCAGAAGACAGCTCGCTAATCTAAACTGCAACTCTCAAGTTGTGTAGTCTGTAAGTGAACAGTGCCATTCAGACCTTTTCTTTTAATAAAAATAATATCGGAGGAAAGACTGAACTCCGAAAAATTGAAGCTTCTGATACATCTGGTAGTCCCAAAGCACTCCGTCTAACTGCTTGCTCCGATCTGTGTTCAAGTAGAGGTGCCGTCAGCCTCTGAAAAGATACATCGGCAATAGCCCAAAATGTTAGAATTGAATCCGAAACCAGGAACCAAATACTGCGGGCGAGCCCGCGCAAAAAACAATGTTCAAGGCAACATGTCGTATGCCGAATGCGTGAATTCATAATCATGATGGTGCTAAATTCCCCAGGTTGATTCCATACACTAGTGCCCCGTCCTTCTGTCTCGGCCATGCACGCCCTCTCCTGGAAAGACGCCGGCCGTATCCCCGAGTTTCCCCATCCCGTGAAGTGATTTTTGGTTTCATTGATATCTGATTAAAACTGGTCTGTAGGGGGCGTGTTAGCAACGTGGCCTTTGAGTATGTCCTGGATATCGAGTCCGGAGGGGACAGTTCCTGAACTTCCGCCCTATCCAGGGCGACACGGGGTAGCAGCCTCAACTTACCAACAGTCATGCTCATGCTGATATCAGTGTTCTCGACCATCTTGGTGAACTCCTCAAAGCTAATCTTGCCGTCCTTGTCGAGATCGGCCTCCATGATGGTCTTGTCAACAATCTGCTGGAGCTGCTGATCCTTAAGGTTGCTGCCGACCATCATCTTCAGGACGATGAACAGCTCGCCGTTGCTGATGTAGCCGTCGCGGTCAATGTCGTAGACCTTGAAGGCAAACTGCAGCTTCTGCTCCTTGTTTCCCTTGGCACTGAAGGCACTGAGACCTGTCACGAACTCTTGGAAATCAACGTCACCGCCACCGTCCTCATCGAAAATGGCAATCATTCTGGTGTCGTGTTAGTTGAACCGGCTCTACATAGGGCATCTGCGGACCTCGAGGAGAGAACGTACCGTGTGGCAAGAGGGTTGGAGGAGATTTGGGGGAGACTGAGGAACTCGTCGCGCTCGATGGTACCGGAGTTGTCCTAGGAATGCAGAGTTTAGCAAAAGCAGTCCTTATCCCGCCCAGTCTTCATATCCGCCCGGTATCGAATAGACTGGGAGAGCTGGCAATAGGGGTCGCGCACCTTGTCCAGCTTCATGAAACGCTTTCGCAAGCGGTCAACTTCCTCTCGGTCGACTATGCAACTGTCTCAGTATGGGGGTAAAGCTTCTCGCAACAACCGTCAAGTTCGGGGTGCGGGTGGCGCGGGCTGCTCACAGTTGGATCCCTGGACAATGTTGTCCAGGACTGCGCTGGTGGTGTTGCCCATGATGGCGGCTTGGGGAGTTTCTAAAGGTTCGAGGGGAGGGGGGCGAGGATGGCGTATGCGGGAAGGGGACTCCGCTGTGGTCGGGGGTTGTGTACGGACGGGGGGAGGGATAAGCCGGCGGTGGGTTCGCAGGAGGCTCGTTCGTAGTTCGTGGGAAAGTCGAGGTTGGTTTGGAGTTCGTGATAAGGCTGAATTTCAAATGCCCCTGTTCCGCCTAAGCAACTGCGGATGCTATGGTTGGCCAAAGGGGGGCCAAGACGAGGAACCGTAATGGCGGAGGGGTAATAACGGAGCTGCATCCATGACGAAACGGAACGGGAAAAAAAGGAGCGGTGGGCACGTGTCATTTCCATGATAAGCGGAGAGACCAAATGGTTACGGTGGCAGTTGGAGGCGGCTGGGTGAAACGGAAGATCTGAAACGGAATGGTGCAACCGAAACGGTGGAGAGGCTGGTTGTGTGAGACGGTGGTGTACTTGGTCATCTCCGCATGCTCAATCCGTTCCACGAAGGAAACAAGAGCAAAAGAGAAATTTAAAAAAGAAACCACTTCCTATTATAGTTCTTTTCGAGAATCACCATACAGTTTGCATGCATATTTGCTGCGGGCGAACCCTCCAAAACGTCTTCTTTGCTGTGGCTGTGTCTCTCCAATACTCAGGTATGGCATCACTGCGACGTCAACCAGGTAGCTGTCTGTCGGAACCGGTGTTTCTGCAGGTCCGAGAACAGGCCTGCCAAGAATAAGCGGGTTGCCTGGGCAGCCTGCCTGCTGCTTTTGTGCTCTGTGCCATTTTGTGCCTATGCGAACCAGGGACGCATTTTCACAGGGGGGTTTACTAACTGTAAGCGTCATTGACCCCCGCTAAAACTGCGCTGAGCCTCCAGTAAAGCTCAGCGAGGGGCTGGCCCAGCTTAGGCCAGATTAGGCGGGTGCTGGGTGCTACGGGCTGCCTGCGCTGAGTCGTGCACCACCCACTGGCACCTTGTTTTTTTTTCAGCTGCTCCTGCCTGGCGGTACTTGGGTCGTCGCCAAATTTCCGCCTACGCTTAGGTACCGCACACACACCTGGAGGTCTTCCCAGCTTGGCCACCCAGCGAAAAAGGCTCTCGCGCCCCCAGAAGGAAAAAAAAAGGAGACGCTGGTCCGCGCGCCGTCGGTACCTCACACGCAAAAAACAGCGTGCGAGTGACTTTACTCCTCCCCAGCACGGGTCATCTCCGCAGCGCACCTCAGTCAATTTTTTACGATTACGGTTTGGGCACGCAGCGCTGCACTTCTCCTCTCACTCAGCGCCCTTGCAAACCCAGGCGAAAAATCTTCGCGCGGCAAAACAAACCCCAACGTCACCCCATCGAGCCCGACCACGTCGCCATCGAAAAAGGGCTTCCACAGGGCCTTTTGCATCCCAAAAACCTCGATTTCAATCAAATAGCCCCCGTTTTATGACTTGATCGCTTTTTCTAGCGGTTTTTCCGCCGCCTCTGCGCCTTTCGTCCCCGCCCCTGCATCATGTCGTCCCGCAAGGTCCGCGTCAAAAAGCTCAATATCAAAACAACCCTCCCCGTCCTTCGTGAGGACCAGATCGACCCCTCCGAGTACGAAGCCCTAACGACCGAAAACCAAATCGCAACCGGTGTCGAGCAGGCTGAGGAAAAAGTGAGTCTTTTCGCCGCATATCCCTCTTGCCACATATCGTGATATCACGTGCTGCTACACGTGATATGGCTTGGCATTATTCGCGTTGCATGGCCCACTTTGGTCGAGATGCCATCAACCCGCTAGCACAGAGACTGACGTAATTGGCTGCAGGAATACCATCTCCAGTCTATCCTCAAGGAGGCCGGTACTAGCAATGACCAAGAAATCCCCGTGCCGCCTCCCCAGGAGAGCGACATTAACTATAATGAGCTCTATCCGGTGACTTGGAACAAGCCCTCCTCCTACATCCGCTTCTCGCAGACGGTGGAGGAGTGCATTACATGCCTCTATGACATGACCACGGAGGATGATGAATACCTGAGCCAGTACAATAGTAAACCGCCGGCCGCCGGCGCCCTCTCCGAAGATGACTTTGAGCGCATCATGGAAGTGTTCGAGGACACGGCGGCCGAACAGACACCTTTTGCATCGGTCGACAATACTGTTGTCGCCTATGACATGATGGTCCCTGCTCTGAACCACCTCGGTTCGCCTTCCATTCTCCAGCACGCCAAACCCGTCTACGAGTACTGGAAATCAAGTAGGCAGACTGCTGGCAACAAGCCCTTGCACCCAAGTCTCAAGTTCGAGACGCACCAGGAGACGGATGACACTGATCCCTATGTTTGTTTCCGACGACGAGAGGCCCGTCAGACCCGAAAGACACGTGCTCGTGACAACAAGATCGCAGAAACACTCAAGAAACTGCGTCGCGAGCTCGAGGATGGCCGTCAACTCGTCCTTGTATCCTACGAGCGTGAAATACTAAAACGAGACCTGCTTACCATGGACCGAGCCCTCTTTGAAGAGAGGGCCAGGCTCAAGGATATCAAGCTTAGGCTGGGTATCAAGGAGGGTGACGAGGACCTCATTAACCAAAAGGTATGTGAAATCACTTGTTTCAACACCAATAGCTATCAGCCAATACTGACTGGTCTTCAGCCCCAGAAACGCAAGCCTGCAGAGGCGCCCGTTGTGCAACGACCCCCTGGCGCCCACCTACGGGCACCAGTGCGGTCGGATGGTAGAACATTGGAGACTGATCTTGTCTCGCTGGCTGACAAGCTGGCCGAGAAAGAGAATGAGCTCCGTCTTGATATAGAAATGAAGGTTCAAAACCACCGAAAGTGGAACCAGAACCATATCGATCTCACTCGAGATCCTTTATCGCCGGTCAAGGACCAGGGCATGGAACTCAAGTTCCGACCGGCCAAAACTCAATACTTAATGACACCACCTGCTTCCACATCATCAGAGATGGACGCGGAAGAGGACTCACCTGATGCTATGCAAGTGGACAAACCAGAGCAGCCCGTGTTCCAGTTCACAGCTGGAGGATCTGGCGAGCCGCAAAAGTCTAGCCAACCCGCATTCCGTCGTCGCATCGGACGATTGAACCGACTTTGGATAGACCGAAGGGGCATGGTGACCCCTCCACGAGCCGAGGACGAGTACTCGGATCGTTGGAAATACGACTCTGACTCGGAAGACGATGAGCCACCAGTGTACGAGGTGGATCCCTTTGACACCCGCGCTCTAAAGTTTAGGGCGACGATCCCACTGAACCCTTATATGTTCAGAGGGAGGCCGGCGGTACCTCCAGAAGCCGTGAATGCAGCACAAGCGGCAAACCGAGTATTACCGCCACCAGTGGCAGCGGCGGCTGCGGCTGCAGCGCAGGCGCAAGCACAAGCAGCAGCACAGGCACAGGCGGCGCAAGCGCAAGCGCAAGTAAAAGCTCAAGCCCAGGCTCAAGCCCAGGCGCAAGCCAAGGCGGCTGCGGCTTGAGACAACACCTCACTCCCATGACGTTCGATGTTGGCTCAGTGTTGTTCGTGTATGATATTATCTGTTGTGTTTATACCCATTATTGGAAGGATACGGCTAGGCGGGGAAAGGTGCCGGCTGAGAAAGGGGGGGTGGTCTTTGTTGAATGAAATTCGAGCTGTATAGTATTCAGTCGTGGGCTGGGGCATTGCGCGGAGTTTGGAGCTTGAGGGGTCTTTGGGCTTAGACGTGGAGAGCCCGTTTGTTGGCCCAGGTCGAAAATTGAAAAATAAATGCCGGTCTGATTTCAGACCGTAATAAAACTTGTCCCGCTTGATATCGATGTGACCAGGTGCAAGAGGATCGTAGTCGGGTCGGGAGCCGGTGACGTGGTCATGGTCGTGGCTGTTGGGGTGGCCCGGCTGACGGCCAGACGATGGCGAGGTGTAACTGTCGGCGCCTCACAGACAAGGGCGAGGCTGGAGGAGGACTTGAACTGCGATCAAGTAAAGAAAGGGCGGGGTGTTGCGAGGGAGTCGTCAGCAGCAACATGGCCATCTGGAGCGTTGGAACAAAGAGCGGAATGGCGGGATGTGAGAAGGGGAAGGTTTAGATCGGTGGTGTTGTCGGAAGGAGGGAGGAGCTCGGACTAGGGTCCTAGGTAATATGTCAGTCATGTTAGCCCAAAGGCCGAAGCAAGACGGGTGAGGCAGAGCAAGGCTGTGCCTTGTGCCAGTAAGTGAAGTGGAACCACAACGCACCAAATCTGTAACAAAAAAACATAGCGAATGCACTCGCAGACAGGATGGATTCTGTCTGTGAAAAAAAAAAAAAAACCAAGAGTGTGCTCAGCCGAGTGGAGGTGATGTGCAGAGAGGAGAGGAGGAGGAGAGAGACCCCGAGGCCGAACGTGGGTGGGTTTGCGTTTGATCCGAAGCGAGCTGGTTGCTGGTTGGGTGGTGGTGGGTTGCAGCAGTGGCGCGGCGTAACAGTGAAAAGTGAGCGAGCAGCCTGCCCTGGGGGGACGAGTAAGGTGGCGCCGGATTTCTTTCGACAGCGCGGTTTGTGGTCCTGAGGGCCCTCTGTGACAGTGGGCTTCCAGGCGCTAACAGGTTAGCCTGTCAGTGGGCACTCACGAGACACAGCAACCAAGTCTCCAGCACGGCAGAAAAAAAAAATTCTAAACCTACCGCCTACTAGTCACCGGCAACGGCAGCTATGGAATATGGTTCTGCTTCCAGCGGGTTTTTTTGTGTGGCTTATTCCTGGTCGGTCGTCGCTAATGGGGGTTGGTTCCACGCCTGGGTTCCGCTGACGATGCTGGGAAAAATATCTCTAAGCTGAGGTGGATTCTGCAGCAGCTTCCCTCAGCTGTACCGGGACGAATGAGTTGGGATCAAAGAAGGTCTTTTATGATACGTCGGTCTTCTAGCCTCGATTATAATGCATCCAAGAGAGGTAAATCAAAATCAATTGGCCGGATTTTTTTTTTTTTTTTTTTTTTTCAAGTCAACACTCGCGCGAGCAACTCAGAAGAGGTAAATTCTGCTGTGGGGGAGGCGGTCCGTAGTAACTGCGCTAGCTCTAGCGGGCAATGACGCACCGCGACGAAGCTGCCTCAACTGCCAAAAAGAAGATCTTGATCCGTCGAACGGGGCTGATTAACTAAGCGACCACTTAATGGCCCCCACCACTGAATGGCCCGAACTTGGGTTTGCTGCCCCTCCATTTTTCTTATCGCCCCTCATTTTTTCTTAAGAGCCGCGCAAAGACGACATCTGATGCCAGCGACGGGCCATGACACAGTCCGTATTACTGGCTTAACATTCATTAGGACCGTCACAAGCGCTGCGCCGGCATATATTACCTAGCCGCTCTACCATAAATCTGCTGAAGACCGATTTAAACTTGCCTATTTATCAATCTCTACCAACCAAAACCCCTGGACTTCCCGCTTGATACCCCACCACTGTTCTAAACAGCTCCCCTCGACTCATCACCACAACCTCGCTCCTGCACAACACACAATGGCATTTGAAAACAAATCCTCTTACATAGCCCTCGGGTGCGAGGGCTCCGCTAACAAGCTCGGAATCGGCGTCATCCTGCACACCAAGGACGAAGCCAAGATCCTCTCCAACCTCCGTCACACATTCGTCTCCCCGCCAGGAACCGGCTTTCTCCCCAAAGACACAGCCGCCCACCACCGCTCCCACTTTGTTGGCCTTGCCCGCAGGGCCATCGCCGAGGCTGGCATCTCCCCCGCCGATGTCGACTGCATTTGCTTCACAAAAGGCCCCGGTATGGGTGCCCCGCTCCAGAGCGTCGCCGTCGCCGCTCGAACCCTCGCCCTGCTATGGGACGTCCCCCTGGTTGGTGTAAACCACTGCGTTGGACACATCGAAATGGGCCGCGAAATCACCGGCGCCGACAACCCCGTCGTGTTATACGTCTCGGGCGGCAACTCCCAAGTAATTGCCTACGCCGAGCAACGCTACCGCATCTTTGGCGAAACACTCGATATTGCCGTCGGAAACTGCCTCGACCGCTTCGCCCGCACTCTCGAGATTAGCAACGATCCAGCCCCTGGTTACAACATCGAACAGCTCGCCAAGAAGGGCACCAAGCTGCTCGACCTTCCCTACGCGGTCAAGGGCATGGACTGCTCCTTCTCTGGCATCCTCGCCTCGGCCGACGCCCTCGCCGCACAAATGAAGGACGGCGCAGACTTTACTCCAGAGGACCTGTGCTTCAGCTTACAAGAAACCGTCTACGCCATGCTGGTGGAAATCACAGAACGCGCCATGGCCCACGTCGGGAGCTCCCAGGTCCTCATCGTAGGTGGTGTGGGCTGCAACGAGCGCCTGCAGGAGATGATGGGCCAGATGGCAGCCGAGCGTGGAGGCTCCGTCTACGCCACCGACGAACGCTTCTGTATCGATAACGGCATCATGATTGCCCACGCGGGGCTGCTGGCCTACGAGGCTGGGTTCCGCACGCCCCTCGAGGAGACCACATGTACGCAGCGCTTCAGGACCGACGAGGTCTTTATTAAATGGAGAGACTGAGCCTGAGCCTGCCTTTCCTAGGTACCCTGTGTGTTGTTGTGCCTGCGTGCCTGTATATGTTTGTGTGCTTTGTCATTTCTGCATCATGCTCCGCAGCTGTAATTCTTTGATGGTTCCACATCCCCTTGTTGCAGCCAACCAAACTGGGAGACATATCCTCGTAGTCATTCCAATGCTTCCGTCATCTACTTTAGTCCCTCCCCCTCTCTAACAAGCACTAGCAAGTAGCAAACATAAGCAAAGAGGAGGCCCCGCTGTCATCTGTGGGGGACGTCCCGAAAGATCCATGCCATACATAAAACTCGCTCCTACAACATTGATCCCAAAAGACAGCAGCCGAAAATGATATGATGGCGTAAATAGATGTAAACTCGGCTCTAAAGCGAGACTTTGTTTTCCCTCGAACAGCGGGCGACTCTGGCTTCTTTTTTTTTTTACTTATAAAAAAAAGATTTAAAAAAAAAAGAATTCATACTCAACCCTCGTCTGTTGAAGTGGGCTTGTACATGATAGTCGTGACATACTAGTTTTTTGCCCTCCAGTTAGTCATCTCACTTACAACTTTCTACACTTAAAAGAGAGGGGGGAGGCCTATTCATACCTTGTTTCTGTATCGGGTCGTCGCCGACACGGCCAGGATGTTGTTCTTGATGCTGCTGGTGGCGAGGTGGTTGAGGATGGTGTGGTTGGGCATGTTCAGTACACTGTTGTCGTCCTTCATGAGCGTCGCGGCGTTGAGGATGGGCTTGCTCAGGAAGCCGGGCAGGGACGGCGGGTTGGGGAGCTTCTCGATGGCCGTGACGGCGTACTGGTAGGCCGAGGAGTCCTCGGGCTGGTCAAAGTCCAGCAGGTACGCGGGGATTGGGCTGCGGTAGGCCTCGGGCGGCAGCACCTCCTTGCCCTTGGGGGCTTGCGGCTGCTGCTGGGGCTCCTGCTCCGACGGCTGGGGCTGCTGGGGTTGCTTGGGCTGCTCGGGCGCCTTGGCCACGGACCCGGCGGGCTTCTGGACGTCGTCGGGGTTGACCTCGATGAAGTTGACCAGGTTGTTTCCGAAGTCGACGGTGGTGGGCAGGTCGGGGGACGTCTGCATGACGCCGTCGACGAGGAAGCGCACATGGTGGGTGCCGGGGAGGATGTGGACGGTCGCGGCAAAGCAATCGGGCTTTCCTTCTCTGTGGTTCCCGGCATGTCAGTACTCTCTCTCTCTCTCTCTCTCTCGCATATAACTGGCGGCGGCGGCGGGGTCCATGTGTAGATCCGAAAGCACCCCGCTTATCACGGCCTCGTGTAACACGCATCCGATACGGCGATACAGCGATAAGACCAAGCCACCGCGGCACAGGAGACGCGGGCAGCCGTGTTCGATGTCTCGGGCGGAGGTAACAATGGGGAAATGGAGGGCGGGGTGTGAGGGCGGGAAAGAAGTACTTACACCGGATGAAGACGCTGCTTTCGATTCCACTGGAAAATGGTGCCCGTAACGTAGACCTTGTCACCACCGCGCTTCCACTCGAGCTTGGTCGGGACCGTGGGCCTCGTCTTGTCGACACGCAGCTCCTCGCCCTCCTCCTCGTCGACCGTGGTGGCGCTGAGAGCCGAGCTCTTGCGGGTGATGCCGTCGGACGAGTCGATGAGCTCGACGTCGGGCAGGGCCGGGTCCTGGTCCGGGGCAAGGATGGGCGAGCCGGGCGTGTGGACCTCCTCCTCGATGGGCAGCGGCAGGCGCGGCGGCCGGGTCAGGTACATGTCGGTGATGCTGCTGTTGGGAATGAGCGGCGGGTCGGGCAGGGCCGAGTGGTGGGAGCGGAGCGACGAGGCCTCGACGGGCACGTCGACGGGCTTGGAGGGCTCATCGCGGGGCGTGGGCTTGGGTTCCGAGGCCGGCGCGGCGGCGGCGGCGGCGACAGCGGCGACGGGAGGTGCGACGGGCTTGGAGGGCGCCGAGGCGTTGCTGTGCGGCGAGCCGCTGAGCGACGAGACGGCCGTGGTGGGCAGGCTCTTGGGCCGGTTGACGACGGTGGAGCCCTGGGCCTGGGCGAGCGAGGGCTCTGGAGGCGCGGCCGACCGGGTCGCCGTGTGGCCGGGGATGATGTTGCGAGCGTCCTTTCGGTGCTGCCGGGGCGAGTCGTGGCCGGAGCCTGGGGCCGACGCCGTGGGAGTCGACGCTGTCGGCGTCGCAGGCTTGGATGACGATGACGGATTGTTGCCCATGGTGCGTGCGTCCGTGTGTTGTGTGATATGTGTGTGTGTATGTGTGTTGAGAGAGGTGGTCGAGGAAGGGCGGGCTTGCAAAGGGCGGGCTGGCAGCGGCAGCAAGGAGGCGGCAGTGCCCTCAGGTGCCGGAGGGAGGTGGGAAGGATGCTGCAGGGCCTGTCCCGAGATCTTGAAGCAGAGGTCGACGTTTGGGGTTCGGAGGAGAGGTGTTGATGGGTGGAGGGGGTGGTGTGGAGAGTGGTCAAGACGGGGGGGGAGGGACGAAAGGAGCCCCGGGGCGGCGGCGGTTTATCGCGAATAGCAGCCCCCCGAATGCGGGCAGCGACGAACGTCAAAGCACTCCGGGTTCCCCTTGTATCTCACTGCCCGGTCAGAGATATAAATCAACTGACTGGGAAATTGCCCGTTTGGAAAAGCAGTTCACGCGGGTTTATTTTTACCTAGCTCTCACCCGCCCCCCTCCCTCCCTCCCTCAACAATCAATCAAAAAAAAAAATAGCCCAGACAGAGACGGCCTGAAAAGCCCTCCGCCCAACAATTAAATCAAGCCCGCCCCGGGCAATTGCACCCACGCCCACGGCCACAACGCCCCCGGATTTGTGTAGCGCGGGGGAGGAGCTGTCAAAAAAGCAACCGACCAAAGTTTAGGTTAGAAAGAGGAAATCGATTGGCGTCCACGCTTGGGGAAATTCAATTGAGGGAGGGGGGCTTGATTGGGGATCTTTTTTTTTAGTGTCATGATGGCTGTTATTTTTTTCTCTCTCTGTCACGCGACCAGTCGTCTTTATTTTTAAGGATTATATCGCGTGCTCCTGCTCTGGGTCGCATTTCTTCTCCGTCCTCAACTTTGACCAAATGATGGCTGCTGTCTCTGCGACGGGCGGAAGAGAGAGGGAACGCGGGACGAGCTTGGTTCAGCTTTGGAGCCAGGCTGGATGCGAGGGAGGTTAAAATGGGACTTGGCGGGTACTTGCCCCCGTGCAGCAACCGTGGCGGCGAGCGCTTGTACCCCGCCGGGCCAGGAGAGGTAGCGCATATTGCGCATCCCCCCAGAGCTGTTGCAGCTGGCTGTCTTGGGGCTGGCTGTCTTGGGGCTGGCATGCTACAGGTGGGGTGAGACGGCCCGAACCTCTCTCTATCAACCACTGTTCGTCGTAATACGTCTCGTTGTATTTGCATCTCAGCTCAATCAAGGCCACTGACCAGCGTCCCTGTCACCGCAGAGAGAGAGAGAAGACTCTACAGGATCATTGATGACGTCCTAAACCCCACCCTCGCCATGTTGTGACGAGACAACAACAAACTCTCTTTCCCCCCTGGACTCAACCTGTCTGTCTGTCGTCTACTTGCATCAAGAAAACTGCCGCCAAAAACAACAACATGTCGGACCAATCTCCCTCCGCATTCTCCATCATCCTTGATACCCTCTCCGCCGTCTTCTCCTTTGTCTTCTCATTTATCATATCCATCAACTGGTCCCTCCGCATCTCTCAGCTCTTCTCCCTCTTCGCGCTTCCCTTCCGCCTCGCTCTCTATCCCTTGCGCTTCTTCACATCCATCCTACTTACCGTCTTTGCTCCCGCAATCTACCTGTTTTCTTCTCTCGTCTCAGTGTTCCAATCTTTCACTGCTTTCTTAGCCAGCCTTGAGGCAAGTTGTTTCCCCGCTCTGGGCCCTTGAAGAGACATGACAAACAGCTAACCAAAAACCCACGAATAGCCATTGTACACTTTTGTAAGAACGCATTTCCTTCCTTTTTCTTTCTTTCTTTCTTTCTTTCTTTCTTTCTTTCTTTCTTCTCTTTCTTCTCTTTCTTTCTTTTCTTTTAGTCTTGTTTCAATGCTCTTCGTGTAATCTGTCTAATACATCAAGCAGTTTGGCGCAGCAGCAGGCGTTGGCATCATTGCCGGTATAACTCTCGCCATCTTTTCCTCAATGCTCACAAGCCGACTCGGCATGCAAGACGACGATTATTCACCAAGGCTCAGATCCAAAGAAGGATATCTCCAAGACTCCCAAAGTCGGCAGGACTCCTCCTCTACAGATCTCGATTGGCAGTGGCTTGATTCGCCTTCGTCTCGGCGGAAACCGGCTGCCGGCCTTCTCTCTCAAACAATTCACGAAGAAGACGATTCTGAATTCTAACCAAGGCAGCCATGCCATCATGGCCCACTTCGCTTCCAGTAGCTAGATATTCTTAAAATACATGTTCTTACAACATCCACCCCCCCAAGCAAACCAAAAGTCTTGTCTCTCCCTCTCAGAGTCCTGTCGACTCGCGTCGTGTCACGCTATTCCATGCTTTAAAACGGTTAATTCCACACCTGGTCTTGTAATAATTGACGTCTTCTCTTTCCTTCCTTCCAATCCGTTTGCGCCGCACCTCGTGCTTATATTCACCCTCATATGTTTGTACCTGTTTATATAATCAACTCTGGTAACGCCTGTTTCATCCTCCCGAGCGATCCTGTCGGCCGAGCATCCTATCGTCGGTACACATCGCGGTCTGATCTCTCCCTGTCTCGCGATCGCTCGAGCCTAGGTGATCGGCTGCGGCTCATAGTGCCGCGATCCCGATCGTAACGTCGATCCTCCCTGCTGTTGCGCCGGCGCCGTTCGTCACGGGGCCAATCTTCTCGGGGCCGGTCATCCCGAGGAGGGCGGTCGTCTCTCCAGCGGCCTCCGTCATCCCGTTTATAAGCAGGGATGTATGTGTCAATATCTGCACCTCCTCGGGGTCCAGGCCCGCCTCGACCACCACGGGGCCCTCGATCCCGGTAGTCACCATCCTCTCCTGGAGGGGGGCGGGGAGGCGGACCTCGGTCTCGTTGCCATGCAGGTCGGCGCTCATCAGGACCATTCCGGTAACGACCACCGTTCACTCCGTTGCGGCCGTTACCGTACGCATCGCTGCTATTGAAGCCGGCGGTAGCTCCATTCGCATCTGGGCCAATTCCCACGGTTCCTCCCTTGGGAGCCGGAGGGAGAGCAGCCTTGCGGTCGTGAAACTTTCTGCGGTCGAGTTCGTGACTCTCTTCATACGTTGGGATCTCATGGGGTTCTAACGGAAGGGGTGCCATCTTGAAATACGGGTGATTTAGAGCGTCAACGGCGTTGATTCGTGTCCGCCAGTCTAGTTTCATTAGTTCTTTCAGAAGCGAGATAGCACCCGAGCCAAATCTGAAAACCGGCTGTCAGTCTTTGATCCAAAAATAGGTCCTTGATAAGATGAATGCTTACTCTCTGAACCGGTTTTGGATGTTGCCAGGGCGAGGGCGTGGTGTCAAATGATCACCTCCTGGTAACGTTTTCCATCTGGGCATGTTTTCATCCGTGGGAGATCCCATCAGGTCCCAGATAATTTCCAGCTGATGGCTGTCGCTTTCGCCAGCCAGAATAGGCTTTCGCACGAGCATCTCACCGAAAATGCAGCTACTCAGGGTCAGTGCCAGTTCAATGAAAACCACAAACTGATTGCTGAACTCACCCTACTCCCCACACGTCAATAGCGGGTGTGTACTGGCGCAACTGCAGTAATAGCTCTGGTGGTCGGTACCATCGCGTCACCACTAGGCCGGTATACTCTCGTTTGCTATCACCCATGGGCTGGCCGGCTTTTGGGGTTGGTCCGTCGTAGTGACGGGCCAGACCGAAATCCGCGATTTGCAAGATGCCTTGGTTATTGATGAGAAGGTTTGCGGCCTTCATATCGCGGTGCAAAATGTGGTTTTCATGTAAATAACGAAGACCTTCGAGCAACTGGAGCATGTAGCATTTGATCTGAGCCTCCTTGAATTGGACAGAAGGGTTGTCTAGGAGGCCGGAAAGGTCATGGTCCATGTAAGGCATCACCATGTACATGATGGGCTTCTTGCGCTTATCGCCTATGTTCGCGTCAGATAATGAAATGGTAGGCAAATTTCGCGATTCGATGGTAGGTACTTACTCGAACGAGAAGGGTGCTCAACGGCCATGTCCTCCAATCGAAGGACATTCTTGTGAGACAAGAGCTTGAGCAATTTGATTTCTCGAAGCGCGGTGATTGGAAACTAGATGGTGTCAGAGAGGTAAAGGTCGAAGTTGTGATTAAAGGTCGAGCATGACATACGCCATCCTTCTCATGGTGCATGATGATTTTCTTGAGGGCGACAGAAGCGCCGGTCTTTCGAGATCGGGCTCGGTGGACCTCACTGGGGAAAAAAAGAGACCAAAGTCAGCAATGTTGTTTTATCCGGGCCGTCAATGACATGCGCGGGCCAGGGATTTGCCCTACCCAAAAGTTCCCTCGCCCAGCTTGCCTTGCAGCTCATAGTCGGAGATGCGCGAGCAGCCCTGGAAACTGGACCGCGGTCGCAAGTGGTTGAGAGCAAAGGTTCGCGGGGATGTGCCGTCTGGCGGCGTATCTATCGGTCGCTCCATAGTGCCGAAGCGTGGGGTGAGGCGATGTGATCGTAAGAGACGGAGGTTGAGAGGTTGGATGTGGTGGTAGTGGTGGTGGTGGTTCGCGCGCGTCAGGCGAAGGGTGGGCCGTCCTCAAGTTGGACTAGCACTCGCATCGCAAGGTATCGAACTCGAGGTGGCGCGAACTCGACTTAGGAGGGAGAAATTCAAGCGGATACTTGTCGAGCCTATTGGGGAGGGCGCGTAGTCGATGGCGGCGGTGATGGAAAAGGGAGAAACGAGGGGGTTGAGACAATGCTAAAGACTGTGGTTCGCTGTTGTACAGCGTTGGACATGCTATCACAGCCCGGCTGGCTGGCAGGGAGGTGAGAGGCCAAGCCCAGCCAGCGGCAAAGTGTTCAAGGCGGTGAGGACAAAAAGCCGGCAGAATTTTTCTCGATTAGGTCAGATGGAGCAAGGGGCCTGGGCTGATGCAAGGTACGTATCTCCTTTTTGGATGACTGCGTCGCCCATTCAAATGCAATAGCCGTTCTAGCCCACCGTGCTGCGTAAGTGGCGACCTACAGTCTCTTTCTAGAAAGGCGGTTACTCTGGGCAGACGACGTCATCTTCAAATTGTTGAACGCATTCATTGCCTCGCATGTAACTTCCCATCCCACGTCCATGGCATCATATGGCGCCATGTCTGAAATGATTGGCCATGTTGACAACCCGACAGACGTCTATGCGTTTTCAACATTTTGCTGTTCAAATCACCAGTGCTGCGAGAAAAATGCCATATGTCAGGTCACGGCAGGCATTTAGTCTGGAGATTTACCGGCCCGGTTGTCAAAACCTGGGCGAGTCAATTTGTTCGGATTGCAACGGCGTAAGGCGGCCCGGACATCGGACGCGTTGCTCGACTCGCATCATGTCCCAGTGCTTTGGACGGAGAGAGGAAGAAAAGAGAGAAAAAAGTAAAATGATAACAGCATATGCACGATATGTTCCTCCCCCACCAGCCACAAGTACGCTGGCACCATTGACGAGCGCCGGCACCCTGATGACGCCGTTATTTACGGAGCCCATCAACCTGATTTAGCGGCAGCGGTGGAGCACAGGAGGGTTGCAGCGGTGTTCTCGCCTTCATCTTCGCACCCTTCTTTCAGTTGGCCTTTGCTCGGCCGCGTCCCACTCTACGAGCTGTCCGTGCTGGGCTTGCAGGCCCAGCCTGGACCATCCCCCAGCACCAATCCTCGTCAAAAGCCAGCATGAATGACAAGGGCAAAATGGCCATTGGCAGGAGTCCAACCCCCGGGCCTGTTAACCAGGGAAAAGGTGGGCAGGGTCGCCTCTTCTCTGGGGTAATCGCCAGAGGAGAAAAGAGCCTCAGCCGACGACGGACGAGCATCCAACTACCGAATAAAGGGAGCGTACCCAATTGCCGGCATAGCCGCAGGACTTGACTGCCACATTGGGGAATCCAGACCATTCGATCAATCCGCGCGCCTGTCTCTCCGCCCAGTTCTGTACCCATTTCTGCACCCATCACATGACACTATTGGTCCGCTGCACGTACCAGGGCTCCAGCAACACCAGAGGCAATCAACGGGATCGAGAGTGTGAGAGATGAGAAAACTCCCCGAAAGTTACGTGCGGCGCACACAGACCGGACCGGGGTGAGATTGGGACAAGAAAAAAAATTAGACTAACTCGCGTCAGATGAGCCATGTGACTAGGGATGCTGCCCATGTGTGCAACCCAGGCCCTCTCTCACTCGCCAGACGAGGCCGAAGTTGAGTTGCTATTACCCCTCCAAAACTCCCAATCGAAGTTGCTATTACCCCTCGAAAACTCGAAATGGATCCACTTGATCTTGTCTCGCGCAAGGTTTCTCGCCCGTCCCCGGTATCGCCTAAAGAGGAGTCGCCTCGCTCAATATTTTTTTTAATTCATATACTACAGTATTCCGCATCTTTTTTTTTTTTTTTCCTTTGCCCCCTATTCAGTTCATCGTTGAAGTCGTACCATTGTTCCTGGTCAGTCAGTTAATCAGTGGTCATTGTTGGCTCCCTTTTTTTTCCCTTCTCTCTCACGCCCCTCTCCCGCCACTAAGCCAGGCCTACCGGGTTTGATGCACTGTTATCGCGACGTCACGCACTGATCTGATTGCGCCCGCTCGCTCATCGCCTTATCGCCTTCAACCTGACCCTTGGCCTGTGTCCGTTCCGCCGTATTGACTCGTTGTGATTCCGCTTTTCCTCTCAATATCTTATCTCCCCTCCTCTCCCCTCCCCCAGACACCAGCCTCACAGGCATCCGTACCCGCATAAGTCATGTCTGAGTATCGCCCTTCCTCGTCCTCCATTGCCAATGGCAATCATGTGCGCCAGTCAAGCATCAATAGCAACCTAAACAGCATCAATGGTGCTCTAAATGGAAGCGTCAGCGGCAACGAGCACAACAACGTCAATGGGATTTTCAGCCGCCACGGCAGCATCGCCGGCAGCGTTCTTGGTCACAACCTGAGCCAGATCGAGACGCAGGCCGAGACCACGTACCCAGAGTCTCGCGTTCTCATCATCGGCACCGGAGGCACCATTTGCATGCAGCAGGGTCCCGATGGTCTCCAGCCAACTGACAACTTCCTGGAGAATGCCATGGCCCCACGGCCTTCATTCAACGACAACAGCCCGTCAGGTACGTTCGTGCATATTTCCCCATCCGGAAAATTACAATCACCTTTCCCCACGACTTCTCATGACATACAAGCAATCATGACACATCCCCACCACCGCTGCACACCGCTCGCAAAACCACCACAACACCACAAAAATCATACAATATCATTCTAACCATTTCCACAGTCGGCCTTCCCGCATACCGCAATGGACAGCGCATTCTCATCGATTCACTCCGCACACCACCCACTGCGTACAACCGCCATGTCCGCTACGGCATCGTCGAGTTCAACCCCCTGCTTGACTCCAGCTCCATCTCGGCCCACGACTGGGACGCAATTGCCACAACTATCCACGAAAACTACCATCTCTTCGATGGCTTTGTTATTCTCCATGGCACAGACTCCCTGGCCTACACCGCTTCCGCGCTCTCCTTCATGATGAACAACCTTGGAAAGCCCGTCATCCTCACCGGCTCCCAGGCCCCCATCTTCTCCCTACAGTCTGACGGTGTTGACAACCTTCTTGGCTCCCTCATCATTGCCGGAACCTTTGTCATCCCTGAAGTCTGTCTCTTCTTCCACCACCACCTCTACCGTGGTAACCGCACCACAAAGGTGTCGGCCACCAACTTCAACGCCTTCGACAGCCCCAACGCCGAGCCTCTTGCAAAGGTCAATGGTCTTGGTATCACCATCAACTGGCCTCTTGTCCTCCGCCCAACCTCCATCGCAAAGTTCCACGTCTCCAAGGGCCTTGACACTACCCACGTCGCCTGTTTGCGTGTCTTTCCTGGTATCAAGCCTGAAATGGTCGATGCTGTCCTCCACCTCCCTGGTCTCAGGGGTCTTATTCTCGAGACTTTTGGCATGGGAAATATCCCCGGCGGATCCGATGGTCTCCTGACTCAGGTCATCAAGGCCGCTGTCGGTCGTGGCATCGTCATCATCAACGTGAGCCAGTGCGTCAATGGCTTTGTGTCTCCCGTTTACGCCCCCGGTACCGTTCTCGGTCGTGCCGGTGTCATCTTTGGTCTTGATCTGACTGCCGAGGCCGCCCTCACTAAGTTATCATACCTGCTCGCCCTTCCTGGTCTTACTGCCCGGGACATCAGCGATAAACTGGCCCATTCTCTCCGTGGCGAGATGACTGAAATTGCCCACCAGAGCTTCTCTCACCCCGCCGGGTCCCTGGACTTTGCTGCTTCTCATCTGACGCGCGATGAGACCGCCTTCAGTGCCTTGGGCTACGCCATCGAGAATGGTGAACTGGATCTCGTCAAGGAGTTGTTGCAGGGCGAGGGTAGTCATTTACTTAAGCAGTCCGACTACGCCGGCAACACCGCCGTGCACCTTGCAGCCGTCGCTGGCAGCACCGAGATCCTGCTGGAGCTGCTCCACCGCGGCTCTAGCGTCCACGAGCGCAACAAGGCCAATCACTCGCCTCTCTTTATCGCGATCAAGTCTGGCAAGGAGCCTTGTGCTCAGCTCCTGCGCCTCGCCGGTGCCCACTTGTCTGTTGAGGAGAGAGAATGCCTCCCCGGCGGCCAGGAGAGTCCCATGTAACGGGCTTGATGAAAATAGGAGATGTATACATGCCGCCGGAACAAAGGTTATAGTATACAATGGGGGTTGCAAAATTGAATGAATGGGGGGGGGGGTAAAGAAAAAAGAATCAAAAGGCACGCGAGTCGTTGCATTTTATGCTGCCCTTGGAGCCGGATAAGGCACTGGGCGTTTGTTTTGTTGCATAGCATATAGCGGGATGGCTAGACGGCGGAGTTTAATGTTCCTTCATATTCTCAAAAAGGGCATACAAAAAGTTACAAATAGTTAGGTTTGCTTCTTTTTTCAGGCTTGTTCATATGGCCAACAGTTTGGAATCAGCACACGTTTATGGAATTGCTGATGCAGGATTGTTTGAACTTTGAAAATGAAATCGCTGAACCCAGTCAAAAACTTCGAGTGACCTCAACATTAACATGACCATTTAGCGACCCGCAAACAGGACTCTGAAGTACATTAATAAACTGAAACCCAAACAGAAATACACTTAGCCACGCTGAACATGATACAGGAACATTGATGGACACGTGCCGGACCATTCATTAGTTCAAGAAGAATTGGTACAAGCGAAAGTTGACATGGTCATCTACCCTACACCGTTCATCATCCTAGACGCCGAGGAGCAACGCGGTTTTGTCCTGTCTAAACCCACCCACTATGCAGATCGTCTAGCTAAACACAAAAACCGAGACTCAAAATAAGAGCAAAATATCATGGCCAAGGCCCGCTCAGTCATGTCACAGGAACGAGCCAAGGCCACTCCTCATATACATGCTGCCCAGATGAGAAAGGGCCACACAACTGACATCGTGATTTGCACAAATAAAAAGACATAAACGAAGCAGCGTCGTGGTAGTAATAGCCGTTACTGCCTCCCTCTTGTACGTCGTCCTGGTCCAATACCCATGCCCCCATCTTTGCCATAACACGAAGCCGCCTCCCTCTGCGAGTCCGCAACTCTTTCATCAAGAACCATGGTCTGTGCTTCGTATGCATCCTGGGCCCATTACCAAAAGAAGAAACGCCTGCTCTCCCGACGACGGCTATAGATACGTTGCGATAGTGCCTGAGAAAAGCAGGTCTGATATGCTAAACACCGAGGCCCAGGGCCGGGCTGGAACCCCCTTCTTAATGCACATTTCGTTTTGTGACTTTGCTGGTCGATTATCGAAGGAAAAGGTCCCCAACGCCATTTCTCAATGTTCTTGTTCTATCCACATGGTCAAAACCAAGGTAATCGTCATCGGTTTGTGCCACGCTCCAGAGTTCATCATCTGTCGCACCTGTCAGCTTTACTAATCCCGTATGTTGGAAACTCGGTTAACTAACCATCGTTGAGATACTGAGGCTTCGAGTAATTGGCTCGTCGAACAAGAGCAAACTTGATCTTCTCGAAACTCTTCCCCTTGATTCCGGTTCTCTTCTCCAAACGCTTCTTCGTCTCCGTAAAAGTCTCGCCCTGAGTGAATGTGAGTGACGAGAACATCGTTGAGCTGTGTGTATTAACATACCTCGACAAGCAAGAACTTGAATGGGATTCCGTGAACTCGGCTGACATCAGTCTGGAAGTGGAAGACTTGAATGTAGCGACCGTCCGCCACCGCCAACTCCTCAGGGGGCACACGCTCCGCATAGATTTGTGTGAACTCGTTCAGATTGGCGACTGGGTGGTCTCGGGTCGGTTCACGGTAAAATCTGTTAGAACTGGTCTCATAAACCCGTATCCTTCCACCCTCCTCTTCACTAGAGAGTTGCGCCTTCTTAATCAATGCTTGAATCAGCTCGTCAACGGTTCCATTCTTGGACACCAACAAATCGTACTGGTCCTGTTTGCCGTTAGCAGCTATCGCTATAATTTAAACGGGGAAAGTATTTACCTCTTTGGTGATGCCCTCGCTCAACCAAGTCAGCTTGATGCTCTTCTTGGTGTCCAGCTCAGCCAGACTCATCTCAAGGACTTCAAAGTAGAAGGCGTCGCCGCGTTGGGTAGAGTTGAGGGCAGTGGAGCCCATGGGGTTAAGAATTTGTCGCAACGTAGGATTCGCTCCACGTCTCACCGTGGCTTTGGGGTTGTTCGTTGCTGCGTTCACCGTCCAGAACCGGATGTGCGTGGGGTTGACATTCAGGTGGGTGCCAACTCGTTCCGCCAAAGTATCATATGTGATCTTGGAGTTGAGAACCAGATCGAATGGGGGGTACTCGGTCTGGTCACACCGGTTAGGATGAGGATGGAATCTGACTGTCTTCTTGTTCTCGAGGAAGTCGTAGTATTCACGCGCATCATCAAACCGATCCGATGTAGCGACCCTGATGCTCGTTAGCAATGTTCATCTTTGAGGTATCTTGATAACTTACGCATCCTGCGGCTTCTCACTGGGACGCTTTTGCTCCGACTTGCGCTCATTTGTTCGCTGGAAGCAGATGATGTCGCCGTCCTGAAGCTCGGCAACCTTCAATGACTGCTTGGGCTTGAGGGGCTCAATCATTGTTGGCTTGATTTCCTGCGAAATGTTAGAATTTATTAATAATAAAAGACACGGGACTGATCATACCTCCCACAAGAGAAGTTTTTCGTCGGAAGGCAGCTTCTCTCCCCAGTTCATCTTCTTCAGAATCATTGGTACCAACTCCTCAACCTTCTTTTCCTTGGCAATATAAACATGGCCAACACCTGTCAGAGTCTGAGTCTCTACGTCAAAATGCTTCAGCAGGAGCAGGATGGTATCGTTCTTAACAATTACACCATTTGGCTGGCTTTGGTAAGATGGCCAAATGGGTTCGCCGTCAGCATTGAGTTCATCGGCCACTTCGGCCCAGACTCGAAGACTGGTGTCGCGATGTGCGGCTGAGCGAGCATATGTCTCTTCCACCGTGAGACGGAGGTCCATAATGGGCTGATCAGGACGGATGGTCTTATTTTGTCGGTTAACCATCAACCACAGGCGCACCTTGCGCGGGTCCTCATCCATATCACCAGCTACCTGGGCGACGAATTCTTCCATGGTCATTGCGCGACGGATTCGGTAGAATTTGGGTGCAGCAGGGTCGGCCTCAGGATTGGCGTCAAATTGACACAAATCGGTTCCGCCATATTGCTGAAACGACTTGTCGGTGATAACTTTTGCCATCATGTATAGATGGGCCTCTCTTTGCTCCTTCTTCCTGGCCTCTCGAAGCGCAGTTTCCTCCTCGAAACGCTCCTCTGCTACATGTCAGTGGTGGTCTCAAAACTAAACAGGCAAGATGCTCACTCAAGTGTCGGGGAATATCATCGTTGGTGACGGGAGCGAGGACTCGGTCAAGACGCGATTGGCGGATATAAACCAACATGTATGCGCTGTTCTGGCGCATGATGGGCGCCTTCTTCTGGAGGGGAGCGCGGGGGTAACCATTCGGAGGTCGGTATTCGCCACCAAAGTTCTCCTCGAGCACTTCTCTCATAGTGGCCTTTGTAACCTTGTCGTCGTCATACTTGTAGAACCAGCCATCTTTGTTGGGTTTTAGGAAGGCGTAGTAATGACCTGCATTTAAATCGCCACTGTGGACGAGAACACCATGAAGCTGGTATGTCCATGATTCAGACTTATCGGCATCCTCTGATAGATAGGGAGCAGCGTCGAAGATCTCGGGGAATTCTAGGCGGTCATTGATTTTCATCGTCATATCGCGCTGAAAGTCGTACTCGAATCGCCTTAGCTGCAGGTGAAGCACATCAGGGAAGTTGATAAAGATATCGCCCTTGTTGGCATCCTGGAGTTTGTACTGTTCACCAGCAAAGTACTGGTTCTCTCCGTCCAATTTCTCCGGGCGGATGTAGTCTTCGAAACTCTCAAGGAGGTTCTTGTTCCCGCTCACGTTAAGCTGGACATCCCAAAAGTCCTGTACGACGCTGGATTCGTAGTCAACGTTGATACATGAAATGTAAGTCTTTTGCTTGCCACTGAACATTTCGGGGAGAACGTTTTGCGCCTTGGTGCCCTTCATGTTCTCCTCCATCTTATCCATCAGCTTTCGAGACAGCTCTTGGACGTCTTGTTGCTCAAAAATTTGTCGGGTGTCCCAACCAAAAGATTTGGTAAGCTCGTTTGTGCCAACGGCCTGCTCCGAGGTCTGCAGTTGGTAAAATAGTCGCTGTAAGGTGTACGCATAGTTATTCATGCTCTGGTCGGTTTCGGTGGGGATGTCGTAAATGGCCTGGAGAGATTAGCACTGCCATTGCGAGGACCGAAAGCTGAGAGCATACCTTTCGGAACGCATTCGTAAAATATAGCGATTGCAACAGGGAGTTGAGGTAGCAAGTGGCGCCTTGGTTCTTGAGGCCAACATATCCAGTTTCCTTCTTGGAGTCGTAGTTGGCAAAGTTGTGCCACAGGACGCCCGTCTCATCTTCGACAAACCTCAGGTATGCAGTGATGTTGGCGGTATCGTTCTCGCAGAGCGGTCGGCTACCACCCTCCCAGGGCACATTGAACATGCGTCGGTGTTCAACAAACCGTGTGAAGCCCCAGTCACCCTCTTCTTTCGTGAAACGATGGTGGGCGGCATGGTGAACGTATAGGCTGGGGTCGTTCGGGTTCCAAAGGACGAGGGCAAACTGAACGCAACAACTCCAATTTTCGGGGACGGCATCTGCATCGAATCCGTGTTCGAGGTAGATGGAGCATTGGTCGATATTGTTGCCGTGGGGGAAAAGCAAGATGCGCCTGTGGCGGGGAACACGAAAGTCAGCGACAAGGATGACATGGTTGTGGGGTGGTGACAATGTCATTGAACGCACCATGGGTATCCGCCAGCCTGGAAAACAGGACCATGTTCCTTCTTTCCTAGGCTGCGCCAGTTTTCGACGGTCCAGGTGTGGTCGTGGTCACCGAGGATCTTGGGCTCGTCGATTAGTGGGGGTAGGACAAGCTCCCTCATCGCATCGTCTGTTTCGGTCTACTGTTAGCTAGCGAGATCGGGCAGGATGGCGAGGACCTGTCGGGAGCGTATACGAGTGTACGAAAGTAGGAGGGGGTGGGGGAACGCACGATCGCTGGCTGAAGGCAAGTCTTGCAACTGTTCTCCATCTTGTTCAAGATTGTCTGGGTTAATTATGGCGACGTCCTTGTCGGGCTCATTGGCAACGCCGACGTAGTCGTCCGTGTCCATGACCATGTCGTTTGGGGAATTCACGTCGTGGCTCTAATAGGAGAAGGTCTGTCAGTAGATAGCTCTTGTAGTTGTCGAGTTGGGCGAGCGAAGGTAGGGAGAGAGGTGTGTCGGTGGCGACAGGAGTAGCGTTTGGTGGTAGGGGTGGGTGAGTTCGATGTGAATTGGCGGGGGAGCAGATGACGCAGGGGATCGAGAACGCGCGGAGAAAAAAGATCCATGGGCAAGGTGCACGAGGCTGGCGAAACATACCATGTTGAAACAGGTGGCCGCAGCGTGAACGACAGCTTGCTTTGGAGGGGGGGCGGGCGAAGGAGCAAGCGAGACGTCGAAGAAAGAAGATCTCACGAGACGTCGTCGAGAGAGGCGCGGACGGCGTGGAGCGAGCGGGCGCCTCGGCAACGACAGCACCAGTGGCGGCAGTGGCCACAGCTCGACGGCCAAGTCGAGGGAAAGGAAAGGAACAAGGCGAAAAGGTGGCGAGGGTCAGAGGATGGTGATGGGGAGAGCTTGGCAAGGTAGGAAAAAAGAGGAAGATGGACGCGGGAGGAGTAAAGATTGAAAGGATTGTGGCCGGTTACCAAATCAGAATGTAGAGGACAGAACCAGCAAAAATCCAGCAGAAATCCCCGTGTCCCGAGCTCCAAATGCCAAAGTCCAAGAGCCAAGTCTGAACAAAGGCGTGGGATAGACGAGCAGAGTCGGTGGTAGAATGGAGTGGAGAGGAAGAAAGATGCTAAGCCCGCCTTGCATCAATCAATCAATCAATCAATCAGGCACGCCAGCGACGACGAGCAGTCGTGGTGGGCTCTACAGAGAGGGAGTGTTACCTACGGTGCGAAACATACCTACAGAGCACACCTAGCATAGCCGCCTGGTTTCAGTCAAGCTAGTTAGGCAGAGAGGATCTGACGAGGGGAAGTGCTTTAGGCTAGAGAGGTACCTGTACCTTTCGTATAAGTCAGGTGGAGCCTGAAGTACATGACTAACATCTCCCGCCACACATGGAGCGTCATCAGGTCACCCCGCCAATGACGTTTCGGGCCTGGTTTCCTCTTGAGGTGCCGTACCCTGCTTCACCACATGGGGATGTTAAACTTTGCTCTGCTCTAAGACATTGCCTCTTGTTTTTGGCGTAAACACTAGGCGCGTACCGTTGTGAGTGTAATGCACTGCATGTTAGTAACGAGGGGATGCTAATGTGAGGCGGTTTGATGGGGGGAGCGTTTGTTTTGCAGGGCAATGTGCAGCATGGCACATGTACAGTGTGCGGCCATTAGTCTGCGACCGCCTGAAAGTGCACCACCCTAAACCTACTGAAAGAGAAAAATATTATATAAATGGTTTATTTGTTTGTTTGTTTGTTATAAGTATTGTTTGTTTATTTTTATTAAATGTTACAAGTAATATTTTCTAGGTGAAATTATTTAGCCACTGTTGGGTGGTCGCAGACTAATGGCGGCACTCTGTTGTACACACCGTCGTATTTGCTAATAGCTCATGACATAATGACATGTTCCCATTGCCACACAGGTTTCGTTTGCCATACCCTGGTGAAGTTATTTGAGCAGCCCTGGACAGAACATCGCCCGATGCTGCTGCTGCGACCGTACATACTTGTAAGGGACTGGACGGCATCGCAGTCGCGCAGGGCTCACTGGTCATGCTCGTTCCGCCGTCATGACGCACGCCGTTGCGTTGATGGGATGGATAGGAGGAACAATGGGCCTGGGCACCATCAACCCCCACCATGCTCCCATGTTTCCCATGCTCCCGCACGTCGTTTCCAGCGACCATGCCGATCATCAACGCCGCTGATGCAGAACAGCCAAGCGCCCTCTCCTGCCCTTCGTGCGTGTGCGTGAATGTTCCTGTTGGTAATTAATATTGAAACTAAGTTTGAACTCGAAAAACTATAAGGCTTATCGTCCGCCGGTATCGCCAATGTGGGGTAACTCCCTTCGCTATTTCCCCCAAGTTCTTCCCACAGCTACCCGAGGCGCCACATGCATTCGCGGGTTCCGGCCATCCTTTCCTTGGCCATGCTCCCCGGATTGGACCCTTGACGCATCGCCGGCTGTGACTCTTTCGATGGTCGCTTTTGACCTCTGCAACTCACTCTGCTACGACCTCGGTGCCACCTTGCTTGCGCACATGCCCTAGCTTGCCCGTCGAATTGGCGCCTTTTTTTTTTTCTCACACCAAACTCCGATCACGGTCTGCATGCGAGCTCCGACGACATGCTCTCCATCGCCCTGCGACCAAGCAGACGATGCAGACTGACCGACCCACGAACACTCTTGACACCCTCGAGCTGCGACCGCGTTTCGAACCCCAGATTACACCTGCGCCGTGGCAGCAACCTGAGCAATCCAGCATGGCGACCCGTCTCTATCCTTGACGAGTGAGACAGCTCCACGCCCTTGACCAGCTTGCCCTCGAGCTCTGCTAACATGATGGTCAAGATGGGTAGCTAAAGAGGCTCGGCCCATCAGCCTCCGCCAGCTCATGGTCTTCGGTCGGTCTCTCACAGAATCGCGCCTCATAAGCTCTGCCAACTATGTCCGCACCGAGCTTCCAACCAGGTGAGTCGCACCTTTCGGATGGGCGGATGGTGGCCTCATGCTAATGAGGCGACTCTCAAGGCTCGCACATCGTATCCGAGATATGCAACGTCTGCCATATGTTGTCGTCACGAACCCTCACATTAACGAAGTGTATAACTTGTACTACAATGCCTTCGACCAGTTTCGCAAGATGAAGGAGGTCAAGACGTTGGAGGACAATGACAGAATGTGTGACATTATTAGCCAGACCCTCAAGGGCCACTTGACCGTCATACCAAAGCTGGCCATGGGCATTTTGGAGTGCGGAGGCTTGATGAACCCCAACGACCTGGACATGTTCATGAACACAATCCTGAGATCTGTGAGTCTCACTCTTCTGATTGTACGTCTGGTTGTACTAACCGCATCACCAGCGCATCTCCCGACGGGTCATCGCGGAGCAGCACCTCTCGCTCACCGAAACCTTCAACTCTCCGCACTTCTCTCCTGGCTCCAAGCTCTCCGAAGCCGATTTTATTGGAGAGGTGTTTATTAAATGCAACGCCAAAGACGTAATCGACCGCTGTTCAAAGGCCGTTTCCGCTCTGGCGCGCTCCGTCAACGGCCCTGACGCCCAGATCCCCGAGGTGCGGGTTAACGGCCATATAGATGCTAGTTTCCCCTACATTCTCAGTCATCTTGAGTACATTATTGGTGAGCTTCTTCGCAACTCGTTCCAGGCTGTCATCGAGCGCCATCAGAAGTACCCTGACCCGACCACTGCCGGCCTTCCGCCTCCCATCGAAATCACCGTATGCGAAGCTGCGCAGCATGTCATTATTCGCATCTGCGACCGCGGGGGTGGCATCCCGCGTGCGGAGCTTCCTTACCTATGGTCCTTTAGCAAAGGGCCCCAGAGCCAGAAGCGACTCGAGAACCTGTCGCATGTACCCCGCATGGCCGCCACTATGCAGGAGCTCCACGTCGAGGGCGAGCTCGCCCGCGCGGACCTCAAGACGCCCAATTACGACAGCTCCCTCTCCTCTCTAACTAGCCGTCCGCCAAGCCTGCGCCTCGGCATGGGGCTGCCTTTGAGTCGCGTTTATGCCGAGTATTGGGCTGGCAGCCTGGAGCTGCATAGCCTCGAGGGTTACGGGGTTGATGCGTTTCTCCAGATTTCCAAGCTCGGGAACAAGAATGAGCAGCTCGCAACGAGGGCCAGCATGGATGCTGTATAGGATGGGACCCTCGGTCCAGAATGATGACGGGCGAAAGGCATGGAAGAGCACTTTTCAACGACGATGATGTCCATCTCGGAGCATATGGGTGGGGTGATCTGTAGGTTTTTCACTTGAGGGTTTTGGGTACAAGCATGGAGTTTCATGGGACATGTTCACTATCATCATCCGACATTTGTCTTTTGTAGTTGCGCTGAGTCAGACTAGGAGTGAGACCACTCCTCGGTTGAGCACATTTAAAGCATTGTTACACAGCGGGCATGCACATATTAAGACGACTAATCCATTGAGTTGTTTGGTATCATGAAAGGTGATGACTGAATTACGTGGGGACTAAAAATGCCTAGCTGAGAAGGGCTCTACTAAAAGGTGCAAAATAAATAAAAAAGGGCGAGACTATCAAAGCTTTCTCCGTACGTCTTGTTCGTTTCGAGGGGGTCGTGCTTTTGGTGTTTAGCCGCCGTCACAACCGAGGATCAGCAAACGCGGACATGTTGGTATCACAAGCTCGCAGAAGTGACCGCAAGCCGACCCGACAAATTATACTCCAATCGTTTCCCGCCTCGGAGACCGGTGGACATTAATACCCGTCGGCGCGCGCTCCCCCGTCTTTCTCCCTCCCATTGTGGTATTCTTGACCCTTTCATTTTTTCAACTCCAAACCCCAAACTGGAGTCACAGGTAAGAGAAACGACAAAACCACGAAAGTCCAACTGCGGTCACAAAAGAGCACTGCCCATGACATAATTTCTTTAGCGACGGCCGTGGCTGCGGACAGCGCTGCCCTGCATAGACTCGAGCTCGGCCTCGAGTTGCTTGATCTGGGCGTGGGTCTGCTCGAGATCCTTGTTGAGACGGTCGCGCTCGGAGATGAGCTTCTGCTCCCACTGTCGGAAGCGCTGCTCCTCGATCTTGACCTGCTCGGTGAAGCGCTTGCGCAGGGCCTCTTCCTCCTCCTTGAACTTGGGGTTGTCGAGCTTGCGGGGGCGGGCCTCGCCAAACTTGCGGGTCTCCATCTGCTGGGCGCGGTAGGCCTCGTAGTGCAGCTCCTCGGTGGTGTGGATAAGGTCGAGCATGTGGGTTCGGATCAAGATGGAGCGGAGCTTCTTGAAGTCGCAGTGGTCCTCGTTCTCGACCTCGGCAACACCCCAGGAGTACTGACGACCCTTGACGATGCGACCGTCACCGGTCTTGACGTCCTTCTCGGAGCCGATGACGGCAAAGGGCATGGCGTTCATGAGGCTGCGGGCATGCTGGGCAGCGGCCTCGTCGTCCTCCTCAATCGGGGGCTGGTAGATCTTGATGTTCTGGGCCTCAATGACGGAGACAATCTAGTGGACGTAATTAGTGGACCGATATAGGGGAATTATCAAGGTTGGGCCAGTTTGAGCTTACTCGCTGCTTGAACTTGGCCAGATCAGCAGGGCTGAGGGTGTCGGCCTTGGCAATGACGGGGATCAGGTTGACGCGAGAGCAAAGTCTCTTCATGACCTCAATGTCGAGGGGTTTGAGGGTGTGGCCAGTGGGGCGGATGAAGTAGAGGCAGGCATGGACACGGAGATCGATCTTGTCCTGTCGGCGGGGCTGCTGCTCCTGAAGCATGTAAGACTCGTGCTGGTCGTCGAGGAACTCGATGATGGGCATCCAGGAGTCGCGGTTGTTAACATAGTCGCCGAATCCGGGGGTGTCGATGACGGTCAGGCGGACTGGGGGGCAAGGAGTGTTAGCGGTAGCAATGACACGTCATGGCGATGGGTGGTTTTACCCTTGAAGAACTTCTCCTCGAGCTCGGCCTTGGTGATCTCGATCTCAACCGTCTTGTCAACCTGCTTCTGGTGGCGGCGCTTGTGGTCGGCGTAGTTCTTGATGGTAGTGGAGAAAAGGGTGTTGATGAAGGTGGTCTTTCCGAGGCCAGACTCGCCAGCAACCTGTAATTGCGCTGTCAGATTAACGTGTCCAGACTAGAAAACCGGCAAGAATACAAAGAGTATGCGCAGGGTTGGGGCGGGCAAACGGGCGTACCATAATGGTGAAGGCAGCACCACGCTTCGCGACAATCTTGTGTCGCTGGTTGGGGAGATTGGCAATGCCAATCGGTGAGGCGCTCTCAGCAGCTGCAGACATGTTGGGCGAGATGTGTTAAAACGGCAGAAGAGACGGATCGAGGCGACGGGACGCTGGAGGCGATATGCACAAAACAGGCGGAGGCAGTGAGAAGTTGCGCGGCCGGCTGCGATGATGTCGAACGAGTAGAAACAAGTCGAGGTGGAGGTTTAGGAGCTCGTGCTTCAGGGGAACGAATTTCCTGCCCTTCTTTGGGATGAGGCGTCTTAGGGGGGGCTGGCCTGGGCTTGCTTTGGTTGGCCAGTGCGACGCGGACCGTGAGTGGACAGTGCTCCTTGGGGAGTGGACACGGGGCACTAAGGGAAGTTAGGGACGCCAGGGAGATGGCCAGGGTCGTGGGCAGGAGCCATACACAGGCAAATAGCACTTGCCCACTCGTTCCAGTGACAGCGGTCTGAGTGGGTGGGCACTCGTCACCTCAAGGGAGCGCAAGACACGGCAGTCGCACACACTACACGCTGGGATGGGGGCCCGTCCAGGGGAGAGGGCCATGGATCCCCCTTTCTACTGGCCAATCAAGCCGCATGCCGGCGCGTCTAGCCACAGGCGCCATTCAACGGCAACGAGCCACAGGGAAAACAATCTACGCCTTGCCTAGCCAAGTTAGTCGGTATTGTGACCTCCATCCACTGGAATGGGGATGGGACGACGGACTAAATATGCGCCGGGCGACCTCCCATCTCGAAAATGGCCCCACTCGTCGCTCCAAAAAATTTAGCTGTTATCGATAAGACTGTTTCGATTTTTTGGCGATCTGCGACTCGAAGTAAACTATCTTGGCCATGTCCTGCAGGTGACGACAATGAAGACCGACTTCAAGGTACGGCTGGCCTATTCTACACGTCGAGACTCGATGCTCGTGTGACGCGCATGTACTGACTTTGTTTCTCCAGTTCTCGAACTTGCTAGGCACCGTCTACTGCCAGGGCAATCTGCTCTACAGCCCAGATGGCACCCATCTCTTCTCGCCCGTTGGCAACAGAGTGACCGTCTTTAACCTTGTAGAGTATGCGCGCCTGGGCTGCATTGGGAGGACAATGCATCTTCCTTTTCATCTTTCTCCATGGCTGACTTGATTGTGCAGAAACAAATCATACACGCTCCCGTTCGCGCATCGCAAGAACATTGCTCAAATCGGCCTTACACCCCGCGGCAACCTCCTTCTCTCAATTGACGAAGATGGCCATGCTATCCTGACCAATGTTCCCCGACGCATCTCCATTTATCACTTTACGTTCCGTGCGTCGGTCACGGCGCTCGCCTTTGCGCCCTCGGGCCGCCACTTCGCAGTTGGTTTAGGTCGCAAGGTTGAGGTGTGGCATGTCCCCTCTACTCCCGACGCCTCCGCTGAGGGCGAGCTCGAATTCGCCCCCTTTGTCCGATACCACACACACACCGGTCACTTTGACACCGTTCAGCATATTGAGTGGTCAAGCGACTCCCGCTTCTTCCTCACCAGCTCCAAGGACTTGACAGCTAGGATATGGAGCTTGAACCCTGAAGAGAACTTCACGCCGACTGTTCTCTCCGGTCACAAGCAGGGCATAATTGGGGCCTGGTTCTCGGAAAACCAGGAAACTATTTACACGGTTAGCAAGGATGGCGCTGTTTTTGACTGGCAATACGTCAAACCCATCAACCGCGTGACGGAAGATGATATGCGCGACGACGATGATGACTCCGACATGAACTGGCGCATTGTCCAGCGCCATTATTTTATGCAAGGAAGTGCCCATGTCCGTTGCGCGGCTTTCCACCCGGAGACGAACCTTTTGGTGGCTGGATTTTCGAACGGTCTTTTTGGACTCTATGAGATGCCCGATTTTAACAATATCCACAAGTTGAGCATCTCTCAAAACGATATCGACTTCGTGACAATCAACAAGAGTGGAGAGTGGTTGGCATTTGGCGCTTCAAAGCTCGGACAACTGTTGGTGTGGGAGTGGCAGTCCGAGTCCTACATTCTCAAGCAGCAGGGCCATTTCGACTCGATGAACTCACTAGTTTATTCTCCAGACGGCCAAAGAATCATCACTACTGCTGACGATGGAAAGATCAAGGTTTGGGATATCCAGTCGGGTTTCTGTATCGTCACCTTTACTGAGCATACGAGCGGCGTGACTGCCTGCGAGTTTGCGAAGAAGGGCAACGTTCTCTTTACGTCCAGTCTTGACGGCTCGATCAGGGCATGGGATCTCATCCGATACAGGAATTTCCGAACCTTTACGGCACCCACCCGGCTCTCCTTCTCCTGCATGGCAGTTGATCCTAGTGGTGAGGTTGTGGCCGCTGGTTCTCTTGACTCATTCGATATCCATATCTGGTCCGTACAAACTGGTCAGTTGCTGGACCGACTTTCGGGACACGAAGGTCCTGTTTCGTCCTTGGCATTTGCGCCAAATGGAAATTCGCTCGTGAGTGGCAGCTGGGATCGCACAGCCCGTATCTGGTCCATCTTCAGCCGAACACAAACAAGTGAGCCCCTGCAGCTCCAGGCCGACGTGCTTGACATGGCTATTCGGCCAGACTCGCTGCAGCTGGCAATTTCCACTCTTGATGGCCAGTTGACTTTCTGGTCTATGACCGAGGCTGAGCAGGTCTCTGGACTGGATGGAAGAAGGGATGTTTCCGGAGGGCGAAAAATCACTGACCGACGTACGGCTGCCAACGTCGCCGGAACCAAGAGCTTCAACACTATCCGCTACAGCACTGATGGCAGCTGTCTCATTGCAGGTGGAAACAGCAAGTACATCTGCCTATACTCGGTTACCACGATGGTGCTCCTCAAGAAGTTCACAGTCAGCGTCAACCTCTCTCTGTCTGGAACCCAGGAATTCCTCAACAGCAAACTAATGACGGAAGCTGGCCCTGCAGGAGAGCTTGATGACCAAGAAGCTTCGGACAGGGAAGACCGAGTCGACAGCTCTGTGCCCGGTTCAAAGCGTGGTGATCCCTCAGCAAGGAAGAAGATGCCCGAGGTCCGCGTATCGGGTATTGATTTCTCGCCCACTGGAACCGCTTTCTGCGCTGCTTCGACGGAAGGTCTTCTTATCTACAGTTTGGACAATGATATTCAGTTCGATCCTTTCGACTTGAACATGGAAATCACACCTGCATCCACACTCGCCGTTCTGGAAACCGAACGCGACTACCTCAAAGCCATCGTCATGGCATTTCGTCTGAACGAAGCCGGTCTCATCAAGCGAGTATTCCAGGCTGTTCCAGCCTCAGAAGTTGCCCTTGTGGTTGCCGACATCCCAACAGTCTACGTCTCGCGCCTTTTGCGCTTCGTTGCTGCCCAGACCGAAGAGTCACCTCACATTGAGTTCTGCCTCCTCTGGATCAAGGCCATCGTCGACAAGCACGGTGCCTGGCTGTCGGCGAACCGTGCCAAGGCCGACATCGAGTTGCGTGTTGTCGCTCGCGCCGTGGCCAAGATGAGAGACGAGGTCAGGAGGTTGGCCGACGAGAACGTCTACATGGTGGATTACCTCTTGGGACAAGCTTCGGATAAAGGTGACAAGAAGGACGTCAAGTCGCTGGATGCGCCGGGCGGGGATGCAAAAATGATTGATTTGGATGCAAAGGTTGGCAGCGAAGATGGCTCAGATGACGACGAGTGGATTGGTTTAGAATAAAAGGGATAAAGATGTTTTAAATACCCGAGCAATATTCAACAGTGGTACTTCCATTCTGTTCCTAGTGATGCATATTCCGACCAGCCATGGGAAACGTAGAATTTACACACGAGCCTCGCGCTGCTTGGGGATGCCTGCCCACGCCTCCTCGAACCCGGCTGCCCTCACCCAATTGGGCTCTGAGTGCCCGTTGGCATCGGCTAGCAAATGCTGCGCCCTGACCCAGGCGTCGTTGTTCGGGATGAGTATCCACGGCGCGCCCGCATACGGCTCCGACGCGCGCTGCGCGATGATGAGCGCCCTGGCGACCTTGACGGTGTGGCCGTCGTCGACGACGGTGTGGATCAGGGGCAGCAGGTGCTCCTGCATGGAGACGATCGAGGGCGAACCCCTGGGCCTGTAGTTGACGAGCGCGTCCCGGTTGAGCTGCGGGCAGCCGCGGGCAACGTACTGCATAATGTCCAGGCGGATCTTCGACTCGAGCAGGCTGGTTTTCACCTCGGCGGGGATCCAGGGGTATTTGTTGAGCGTGAGAAAGAAGGGTGAAGATGTGACGTGGTGACTGTGTTTGGTGTCAGTGTGTCTGTTGCAAGTGGCCTACCAAAGGCAAGATTGAGACATGGACGAGGAGAGAATGTATGCTTACACGAGGAAGAAGTCAAACTTGGGGACGTAAGGAGGGCGGAAGGCCGCAGCGGCAGCAACAAACGCAGCCGTGTGAATCATCTCGGCCGTTCTCTCTTCCAGCTCGTCTGGCCGGACCCGGACCTTGCCCGCGAGCTCGATCATCTCCTCTGGCGAGCGCTTCAGGACGCCGTCGAATATGCGGTTGGTGTCGTCCCAGCGGGCACTGGTCTTGAGCTTCTCGCTCTTTTCGATTTCGGCATAGAGCCCGAAGATGGAGCCCATGGGCTCAGAATTCGAATTGGAGGTTGCTGCCGCCTTTGAACGTGTGATGAAGTCGTGCAGGTTGTTGCTGTGAACCGCGGTCTGCGCGAGGCCGGTGGCTATCAGGGCAGGCTGCTCCCACTCGAGACCGTAGAGGAGCTGTATCATGGGGTGAACAAGACCTGCAAGACTCAGTTAATTTATGCCCGCAACGAGAAGGGCATTGCTTTTTGCCAAATTACCACCAAAGAGGCGGCTCTGCATATCCAGGCCTCGTTCATCGTCCTTGAAGAGGTACTCTAGTAGCGCCTCCTTCCAGCCCAGCCTCTGAATCTCATTTTGGAAGAACCTCAGGAAGGACGCGTAGTGGCGGCCCTTGCCGAGGTTCTCCTTTGCGGCATCCCAGTCGTTGGCGAGTTTGTCCACGAGCTCATCGTGGGGCTTCATGGCTTTGAGCTGGTAGGATTTGTTTGCGTTAAAGGCAGTCTGCATGTCCCTCGCGGTTGCACCTGTGCCATAAAGTGTGAGGAGTTGATGAACAAGCTGATTTACACTGTAAGCAAAGAATAAAGGGGGGCGGTATGTACAAGCCCAAGTCGAGATCGGAGCTTACATGGTCATGAAAGCCTTCGGCGTTGAAGAAGACATGATGGCTCTAGATTGCAAGTCAACTTCAGCGGCTCTTATAAAGAACACGGTCATGATGAGAGCTTGACCTCGAGATCCATTTGAAGAAGCTCAGTGACCTTGGCAGCCTCTTCATTGCCCTGCTTCAAGCCCAGCAACCCGGTGTTGTTGGGTTCAATGTTGATGCGAAACGGCGTAGACATGGTGGCGAACTTCTTGGTGTAAATCAGACTCAGGCTTGGCCTTGATAAGACTCTCCATGGCTGACGGGAGAGCATCTGGCTTCTTTTTATAAAAATGAACAATTGAATTGAGTCCCCTCCCCCGTTTCTGATTTACCCAGGAATGTCTCCGACAGGGCTCAACAGCAGCAGCGGCAGCAGTAGCAGTAGTACCAGCAGCAACTCGGCTCGGAGTACGGGGAAATCGCAATTGGCGAGCGAGCCCGAGATGCGCATAGCAATGCGTCAATCTTACGTTCAATAATGCCCGAGCCCACGATGCGATGACATGCAAGGCGGCAGTTGAGTGGACGAGATGGGTGAAAGTGCTGACAAATGGGGGGGCCGGCCATTCAAAGGGTCATCCAGAATCGTATTGGCGGGACGCGATTTTGGAATCAATGCTGCTCAACTCGGGACTGGGGGCGGCCGAAATGACGTATTTTAGCCTACCCGGCGCTACTTGGTGGGGTGAAAGTGAGACATGCCGAGCGAGGGAAGAGAATAGAGAGAGAAGCGGCGAGGAGCCGAAGGGAATACAATTCAAGTGTAGTTTTTTACAAATGAAATTTTAACTTTGGATACACCTCAAGGATGCTCGGCAGATCATTATAGTCACAACCATTTCCAGCCCTATGGTCGTTGTCGTCATCGCCAATCGGGCGTGACTTATCAAGAATTTCAACAACAACAACGTTGGACAACTGGAGGGGGGTTACATGCTTGTCAGTCTTTTTTGGCCGTCCGTCTCACGCTTTGATCGCGTCCAAGTTTGAGACAGCGGAATTGGAAAACTCGCGAGATCTTATCTCCGAACCAAAGAGAGAGAGTCCCCCATGTCACATGCCACTCATCCACCACCTACCTCCCTCCCTCCTTTTCTCCTTTTTTTTTTCTTCTTTTTTTTTCTTTTTTTCAGTTTGAGAATTCTACACCTTTATGATGGAAGCGTACCTCTGCAGGGCCGCGGTGGTGAGAACAATGTCGGTTTGTCTAAACAAGGGCTTGCGGAGAGCGACATCGAAGTAGTCGAGCCGCAGGCGGCTCGTGACCCGGTACGAGGCCGGGGCGTAGCGATCAGGGTCGGATTCCTCCATCCCCGGTGGCGCATGGATGGTGACGGCCTGGTTGAGCGCGGGCTCGAGGACGGAGGCGTTTTCGGTGTCGCCAGCCCGCCGCAGCGCCATTGCGCCCAGCCGTAGATGTCGGGGGATGGCCCTCCACTTTTCGATGCGGACAGACTTGCCCGGCTCCAGCTTGATCAGCAGCACGATTTTCACGGCGAAGCCGGACGCCCTGAACCACCAGTCGCTCTTCGCCCGGAGGCTCTGCCACGTCTGCGAGATGCCGGTCTCGATGATGACCGACGGGAAGTCGTCGTCGCGCGGGCGCACCTTGGACGGCCGGAACCCGCCATCCGAGATCCCCTCGCTGAGCAGCTCCCCGTCCGGGGCCGTCTGGGCGTGGCTTGTCCTGCCGACGTTGGTCAGGTGCGGCACGTCGAGCCTCACCTGCCGGCACGCGGTGGAGATTGCGTCTGCGAACGCCTCGGTGATGCTGTCGTGTTTGGGGATGGGCATTGTGATCAACATGAGCTTTTCACGGGCGAGATACAGCGAGGCACGCATACTGCGAGACCGGCATTCGGCTTCATACATGATCCTGTTGCGGTGGTGCGCCGGGATGCCTTCAATCACCAAGGCGTCGACGGGTTCCTCACTCTGGGCCAGCACGTCGTCAAGGCCCTGTTCGAAGAAGTGCATGACTCCTTGGAAGCGAAAGGTCGGCAGTCCTCTGAGCAGTTCTGATCCGCCGTCCGCGGGCGAGACCAGCTCACCGTCATGCTTTGCTACGACACCAGACATTACGAAAAACAGAAGGCAGCCGTTATAGTCGAAGAGGACAATTGCCAGTCAAAAAAGTGCATGCTATCCCATCGGCCAAATGAAGCAACAGCAGCAGCAGTTTAAATACCTGGGGAACCCAACAAGGGAAATGTCTAAAACCTCCAGGTACACGCCGTAATGTCTATTGATCCCAAATCTACCAAATTTTTGCCCAATCCTAAATTGCTTTAGGTTTGCCCAGATATATATGTCAAACGAAAACGCAGCCGTCTGATTCGTAGAATCGTTTGCCGTGACCGCGTTGTGTCTTGGACCCCATCTCATTCAGCCACACCAACTTTAGCCGCATTCGCGAATGAGAAGCGACGTAAATATCAGACCTTGAACACACGGGTATATACCCCGGATTTTTTTTTTTTTTTTGTTTTAGCTCCAATCGTACCTGACATCATTGGTGAGCGTGGCACACGCCATGTCGCCCCGCTTACTCAGCGCTCGGAGCTCGCAAAACCCGGCCATTCCTAGTTTGCCGAGAGGAATCGGCACAAGGGATAATAATTTGCACGTGGAAAATAGGAAACCGAGAAAGCGGGAAAATGAAATTGAATTCAAGGGTATGGTCAATCAACTCTAAGTGCGTCTATCATCTCATCTCGTAGCCTTCTATGCGGCTTTTTGCCTCGCTCCCTGCGTCTATCCATTTTGAGGGGGGTAAAACAAAGAAAAAAGTAGGTCGGGTCAGTGGTTTTTTAGTGTAGAAGAATCATTTAAGCCTTGCGCTTCTTGAGGGCAGGGGCCTTCTTGTCATCATCGCCCATCTCCTCATCCTCATCATCATCATCCTCGTCGTCATCCTCGAAGTCGACATCGCTCATGTCACCCTCCTCCTGGGCGTTGGCTATGGTGGTGGTCAGCTTTCGTTCCAAATTTATTCTGGGTATATGTAAAACTCACTGAAGTACTTGATGGCACCAGGGTAGAGGTCCTCGGCGATGGTGACGGCGACGTCATCGGCGGTGGGGAAGATCTCGAGCTCGTACTCGTCATCATCGTCGTCAGAGTCCTCGTCCATCTCGTCGTCCTCGGTCTTCTTGCCCTCCTTGCGAGCCTGGCGTCTCTCCTGCTCCTTCTTCTGGGCAGCCTGGTCCTCCTCGGGGGTGACCTTGCGGCCGCGGAAACCGAACCAGGAGAAGAAGCTGACAGCGTCCATGGCGCTCTCGTCCATCATCTTCTTGAGGGCCTTGACGTTCTCGGTCTCGCCCTCCTTGCCGGCCTTCTCCTCCTCCCAGATCTTGTAGACGAGGTTGAGCATACCGTTGGTGGGGTCCTTGTCGGTCTTCCACTTGATGTTGACGGGCTCAGAGATGAGGCCGGCCCAGCCATCAGTGTGGCGGCGCCACCAGAACTTCTTCTCGAGGACCTTGTCCTCGAACCACTCGTTGTCCTTGAACTCCCACTTGATGGAGATGCTGCGAGGGTCGCCGTTGGGGAGCTCGAAGCGCTCGACAGTCAGGTTGACGAGGGAGCTGAGGAGGATGGCAGAGTCGGTGGGCTGGATGTACTCGTCGATGTCCATGGGAGCCTGTTCGAGGACGAGGGGCCAGAACTGGGGGATCTGGTTGATCACCTCCTGGCGCTTCTT
Organism: Calonectria multiphialidica; assembly: GCA_020623665.1. NCBI lineage: Eukaryota > Fungi > Ascomycota > Sordariomycetes > Hypocreales > Nectriaceae > Calonectria > Calonectria multiphialidica. The sequence goes on from JAHVYC010000142.1 coordinate 46,853, forward strand.
GTAGATGTCCTTGCTGAGCTTGTCCTGCTGGCGGACTGCATGATTACATCTTCAGTTAGTGAATTGAATACTCAAAAGGAGGTTTTTTTTTTTTTTTTGTTGAGAGAGTGTTTTTTGGAAGCAATTGAACCCCTCCCCCACCATGTTACAGCGGTTGCTGGAGGGGGGGCATCAATAAGCTGGGGAATAAGGGAAGAACTCACGGATCTCAACCTCAACATCATCCATCTCATCCTCAATGTCCTGGAGCTTCTCGTAGGTGGCGAGAGCCTCCTCGAGGTTGGCATCCTGAAGGTCGCTGGTGGTAGACATGATTGTGGTTTGTGTAATGAAACTTGGTTGTAAGAGAGACAGGATGAGCTGTAAACGGGAGGGGAGAGGCGGGATAAATAGGCAGGAAAAGATTTTTTTTGTGGAGGATGGATCCGGTGTGCCGTAGCTCCAAGAGTACAACAAATTGTCAGCGGCTCAACCCAAGAAAGACCAGGCAAGGTAAAACAGAGCTCTTTCCCTCACGGCGCTGCACCATCTTTTTCCAAAGAACGTGTGTCGGTGAAATCTTTTTGGTGGGGTTGCGCCTGTGTCATTGGCTCTCCGCTGGCCCCTCCAAGACCCCTGTTTTTTTTACTTGCCTCTGGTGGTGCTAGCCCCGCCAAAAGGTACCAAGCTAGCCTGCGAGAGCCCTCAGAAGGAAAAAACCAGTTTGTTTGGGCCCGTCGCCCCTCCGTTGCCCAGTGCATTTGGGCGGGTATCGTGCACTTTAGGTGACTTTTTTTTTTTTTTTTTTCCCAGCTGCCGACGAAACCCCACCGAAGCACAGGCCAGGGATCTAGGGGTTTTTGATGTTCAAATGAGGGGCATCCCATTCACAGGGCCCGCTGGAAGTCCGTGCGGAAGTGCAGAGTGCAGAGTGCCCCTCATCTGCCACCTGCCAATTGCCCAGAAGGCGAGGGAAAAAAAATCTCGAACAAGAAAACGAAAAAAAAAAAAAAAAAAGTGCTAAATTGGACCCCACTGTGGGCTTCATTCTCCAGACACACCCACAGCGACGTGGTAGTATTATGATCTTCCCACAAGCTGTTGCCACCGCAACTAGAGCAATGAAAACAATTAAACCGAATCTCTGAACGATGGTGCAATTGGCAGATTGGGTTTAATGCCTCTGATATACCTCTCAGGTAAGAGGCACGGTTGCATGAAGAGCAATCTCTCCATCGCTTATAGGTGAAGTGTGGCAATCAAAGATGAAACATATCTTGATTTGCGGAGTAGATTCGCTTACAGGTTCTTCTTCAATCTTGACATTATATTCCCTCTCGTCCTTCTAATCTCTGTGTATTCATTCCGTGAAACTCACCGGTCGAGATGCCCAATGGGTCCCTCGGAAATGACATTTATGGATCTAAAATGGCACACTAGCCAACTATGTTGCCACATGATTGAGTCGTGTCATGCACCCATCTACTGGATTACGTATGGGCAGATGGGTAAAATGGCAGGCTTCTGCGGCGTTACGTAGAGAAGCGTCAATTAGTTCTGAGGGGTAGAATTCACGAAGGGTTTGTCTCCTGGTATTAGGAGTGTTTCTTCCGGGACACCAACCCAGCCGCATAAACGTCTCAATACGGCTGTCTATATGTCTCTCGACTCCTGGAGTGTTTTTAGTTTTGAAGAAGAATAATCCCTAGATTCTGCATTTCTCATGTCCACAATCGTCCACAGCACCAACCGTTGATGCCAACAATTTCATGAACTATCTCTCACAAAGGGGGAGGTGGCAAGTTCGCATCAATTGACATGCCAACGCTCAGAATGATGCATTATTACAATACCTGACAAACAAGAGAAAACGCCAATTGGAGTAATAATAATAAGATAAAGCGCGCTCTGAACGACCAACGCGGGGGGGTTGCGGTGTTCAGAGTAAGTGGATCGTTGGATGGATTTTTAAGTGAGCGCGGCAAACAGGGGCCCCTCTCTATACTGAATTTCCCGTTTGGGCCAACTCCTCCATTCACGCTCGTATCAGTCTCTCAACAACTACACCTTCGGTTTGCCCGACGATGCTTCTGAATTGCACCCCCAGCAGACGGCAACGTTTGTAAGATGTGAGAAGAGACTGATGATGGGAAAATTATAAATTTGGTCTCTGCGGCTCGCTGATTCCAAGAACTTCACTTTGCCTCAGCATCCTCTCGGCACAGTCCCCAACACTCCAAAGAGAGCGGATCAACTCGCAATAAGACAACTCAACAACAACCTCCTCATCACCGAGGCCACAAAAAAGGAAAAGGCAACTCATCATGCCTGACCGCGAGACTCCGCTCGAGGTCGTCGCCTTTGACAGGGTCAACGCCCTCCGGGCCCAGTCCCTGGGCGCCCACCGCGTTGAGCTCAATGCCAAGGGCTCCTACCCGGACGGCGGCCTCACGCCATCCGTCGAGGACCTCCGCGCCCTCCGTCAGCCGGCCAGCCCGGGCGACAAGAGGCTGGACATACCCGTGCGCATCATGATCCGGCCTCGCCCCGCCCCCGGCCCCACCGAGGCCGGCGACAAGCAGGACTTCATCTACTCCGACGACGAGTACAAGGCCATGGAGGACTCCATCACCGAGTTCAAGAAGCTCAACCTGCTCAACCCCTTTCTGGGCGACGCCTTCGTCTTCGGCATCCTCGAGCGCGTCGGGCCGGGCGCCACGCCCAAGGAGCGCGGCATCGGCGTCGACATCCGCCGCTGCACCATGCTCATCCAGCACGCCATGCCCATCCGCTGCGTCTTCCACCGGGCCTTTGACGCCCTCGCCGCCTGCGACGACTGGAAGGACAGCCTCAACGAGCTCGTCCGCTGCGGCTTCACCGGCGTCCTGACCTCTGGCGGGCCCGGCAACTTCACCGACAACCTCCCCCGCCTGGCCGAGATGAGCAAGCATATGCCGGACCTCCAGATCATCGTCGGCGGCGGCGTCCGCGCCGACAACGTCCACCAGTTTACGTCCCTCGTCAAGCCCCTGATCCGGCTCAACCTGTGGATGCATTCGTCCTGCCACTCTGCCCGCCTCGTCGAGGGCCAGGACCCCGACGATGTCGACTACAACGAAATCAAGGGGCTCGTCGAGGCTCTCGGACACGTTGACGTGGAGTAGTTCTCCCCTCAGACCGTCTGGCAGCAGAGATTCCACTAAGCAGACCTCGCGCAACAGACGTGGGACATGGTGATTAGACAAAGAGTCTGACGATCAGTCATGGGGATGAAGTTGAAATGGAGATGATTATGAATGGAACGGTTTGGTACGACATGATGAATCATGGGAGATGGGTCTTAGTGAAACCTCGGGTAGCATCAAGCTGGCATTTTTCTCTAGTAGCATGTGCGCGTAATAAACGCCACATATTTTTGCTAGCTAGGCTTCTCATCTCTCAAATGAATTACTTCTACAACTCCTCTCATTACGCCCGGCTCGTGCTCAGATCAACTCTACTAATATATACATCGTCGTCTCATCATAAAACTCCCGCCAACCACCGCCAATTAAAAAATAAAAAGCGCTCACAATACACTTACAGCCGGCAAGTGTTGGAGTCGGCAGACTTTCCACGGGCAAGGCCCAGGCAGTTGGAAATCTTGTAGAAGATGTCAACGTTGTTGAAGGTACCGCTGAAGGTGTCCTGGCAAGGACCCCAAGCGAAGACGGGAACGTCGGTAAGGGAGTGGACACCCTGGGCCTGGTCGGTGCCGATGGTGCCGTTGACGACAATGCCCTTGGGCGAGTCCTCAGGGTTGACGTAGTAGGAGCCATCAGCACCCTTGGTGGCGGGTTCACGGGCACCGTTCTTGCGGACCTTATAGTCCTCACGGTGGTCAGGGGCAGCACCAACACCACCAGCGATGGCGTAGCGGGGCTCCCAGTTGACGGGAAAGTTGGTGCCAGTGCCGTACTCGATGCCGGAGGCCTTCTTGGTGTACTGAGACTCGCCGGACTGCTCGTAGACGCCAATGGCGTGGCGCTTGGTACGGTCGTCCTCCTGCTCGGTCAGGTACTTGGTGTCGGCAGAACCCCAGACACTGTCATCATGTTAGCAACTGTATTTTTTTGTGATCATGTAGTCGATTGGAACTTACTCGAAACCGTGACCGTGGTCAGCAGACACAATGACGAGAGTCTCGTCCAGAATACCCAGCTTGTCAAGCTTGGCGATGGTCGCACGGACGGTGTCGTCAAGCTCGAGGAGGTCACCAAGAGCACGGTCGTAGTCGAGAGCGTGCATCTGCTTGTCAATGGAGGCACCCTCGGACATGAGGAAGAAACCCTTGTCCCCACCACGCTCGTTGAGAATGTCGACAGCCTTGAGGGTCATGTCCTTGAGGCCAGGAAGGTCGGTAGCGTCACCCTTGCCGCCGGCAGGGTCGTTCTCAAGGTCCTTGAGGTTGTCAGTGTAGACATTGCGGTCTAGCCAGACGGGGAGGTTACTCTGGCAGAAGACACCGAGAGCGCGCTGGTCGTTGGGGGCGCTGAGGAGAGAGGTCTTGTTGAGGCTGACAGAGTAGCCCTTCTTCTCGAACTCGGCGTAGTAGTCCTTGCCCTGGAAGGACTCGTCGCCGGCAAAGAAGTACTCGGCACCGCCGCCGAAGAAGACATCGGGGCCCTGGTGGTTGGTCCAGCTGTAGTTGGTGTTGCCGTTGAGAGCCTGGTCAATCAGGGGACCGTACTGGCTTCGGAGACGAGTGTGGCCGGTGAGGGCAATGGGGGTAGCATCGGCGAGGTAAGCAGTGGAGACGGCACCCCAAGCACCACCCTGGAGGTGTGGTCAGAACGGATTTTCTGCAATTGAAACACAATTCGATTGGGGGTACTAACAGTGATGCGCTTGAAGATCTCGACAATGGTCTCAACCTTGGGATCGTCAAAGGGGTCCTTGGACGAATCGGCGTAAACACTGTCTCATGTTAGCGCCCCAGTTAGGTTAAGCTTTGTAGAGTAATCACCTACCCCATGGCATTGACGGTGCTCTTGTGGCCAGTGTACAGAGCAGAGGCCGAGTTGGCCGAGTCGGTGATGTAACTGTCGATGGAGTGGGTCATCTGGTGGCCGATGACGGGGAACTCGTCCATCTTCATGCGGCTCTGGTATTTGCCGTTGATGCTCTTGTGTCCCAGCAGACGGGCAGCGGTGATCTAGGGGATTTCGGTTAGCTGCAATTCTTGCGATTGGGGGGCCAATTGGGGTCTGAGACATACCATGTTGGTGGTCATGCCATCGCCGATGAAGAAGATGACGTTCTTGGCCTTGCGCTTGTTGTGGATGTCGCGAACGGTCCACTCAGCAGTGGTCTCGTCGTTGTAGTACTTGAGCTTGACGGTGTACTTGCCGGGCTCGGTGAGGGCGAGCTTGCGGTAGGCCTTGGAGGCGACGTTGACGACGCTGGGCTTTCCCTCGTCCTTGGCAAAGAGGTCCTCGTACCACTTGAAGGTCCAGGTCTCGAGCTTGGGGTCCTGGATGCTGAAGGCCTTGGTGAAGTCCTTGGCCTTGCCGCCATCCTTGCTGATGGTGACCTTGAAGTTCTGGTCAGGCTTGCCGTCGTGGGCGGCCTCGGAGCCGTTCACGGGGGCGTGGACCTCGACTCGGAGGTCGAAGAGCTGGCCAGGGAGGAACTCGCTCTGGTCCGGAGGCAGGATGCAGCCGAGCTTGGGGCACGTTCCTAGACGCTGGAAGGTCTGGGCCGAGACGGTGGCGAGCGAGGCCGCGAGGGCCGCGAGGGCATTGAGCTTGACCAACATCGTGAGGAAGCTCGAACCCGGGTGTTTGTGAAAAACGGTCGGGCCTTGGAGCTGTCTTTGCGAGTGCGGGATGATGTGGTATTTATTGTGAGACACCAGCTACAGGCTACAGCTGAAGGGTCGGCGCGCACAGAAAGTTTTTTTTTGCGCGCCGCGGCCAAGTCATTTTATAATTCAGGGCGAGCTGCGAGGACCCTTTGCGCGACGATCCCACGTGCATACAAGCTGTAGCTGCAACTGTCGGCTGCCATGATGAGATGATGGGGTGGACCATGTATCCCGGGATGCGCGCAGGATACGCACAGGATACACGCTCGCCCACAGGTTCCCCGGTGAATCCGCCTTCCGCAGTGGGCTAGTGGAGAGGAGTCAGGCATCCATGCCATTGTCCTGCACAATATCATGCCTGGGCCTGGGCGAATTGACACTTGGGATGAGTAGGATTCGTAGACCGAGAAGGTTTGGATCGACATGGTCAGTTCCGCCCTGTCGGGTGCAACGATCACAGCTCCGCGCTGCGTGCTGTCAGCGAGGGCGGAGAGCGCAGAGAGCGCAGAGAGCGCGTCGCTGCCATGGACGCCGGCACGTGGATGGAGCTTCCCGGACTCCCCCGCACGCCATGAGTTGCAAAAGGGACGATTCGATGGATGACGAGCGATGCCTGCAGGGAAAAAGTGCAGAGCAGAGCAGCTCGGGAGCACAGCAGGAGCCATCAGGAGCCATCATGTTCGCCGTCGTCGGCCATGATTGGCGCCCCACACGCGCACCGGCTTGTCCGTTCCTTGGCTCTTGGCAGTCCGCGGGTGTAAGTTGGAGCAAATGGGCCTATGCCCCAAGTCGGACACCGAGCCGCTGAGCAGCACATGCAGTTGGCCAGCTGGGGGCCGGGCGAGGCAGCTCGCAGACGAGGCCTGGCAGAGGCAGCCATCCACAAGTCCAACAGTCGCCCCACTGGAGGTGAAGTTAGCTGCGATAAAGATCACAATCGCGGGATGCTGGCCGGGGTCCCCCGCTCCGTCCCCCCTCCATCGTCGATACCCGTGGGCGCATGTCGCCGTCTCATTGGCCGCAGCAGCCACTTTTTTGCGTGTAAAAACAAAAAATCAGACATGCTTAAATCACACTCTTTTCTCCATCCTCCATCAGGAAACCCACCGAGTCCACTGTGACGCGGCGCAATAACAAGGTTTGACCGCACTTCACTGCTGTTGGCCGCAATCATGCTTATTGTGTAGCTTACTGATTGGCGTCCATCGTCTCATTTAGCCCATGCTCCACCCATGACGTTCATTCTTGCATCGGAGAGCTGCTATATCCGTACTGTTGTCTCGTTTAGCCACTTTATTGCTTACCTCGGGACGAACTCTCCGAGTTTGTGCGACTTGGCATGGCAAACCTAGCCGTTCATCTCGACTCGGTTTCCGGAGCTCGGCACAGCTGACCATGAGCAAGCAAGCAAACAAGCCAAGTCTAATAAAAAAAACAAACCGAATAAATAAATAAAATGATGATACTGGCACCAACAATGCAAATGCCAATGCCATGTCATACTCATTAAAAAAGTGTCCAAACGAATGTGCCACCAGACCAATCGGCTTGGCAGGGACCATCTCACCTTTTGTGTGACAACTACAGGCTGGAGCTTGAGCTGGGCGTAAACTGAGTTTAGTAGCACTTGCTTTCCACGTGTGGGTTGTTGCCGATCAAACCAGTCTCATCCGTGATTTTTTTTAGGACGCCCGCAAACCTTCGAGGAATGTACAGAAATAGTTGTCTTGTATTGAGATCATCTAAGTCATCTGGCAGCTGTTTGCACAATGTAAAGCGCTGACATTAAACCCTCCTCCCCCTTGACCTTGACTAAGCTGCGCACTGGGACCATGGCCGGGATATTCACCTATCGCTGTAAACGTGCAACCGACTCACTCCACTGCAATATTGACGGGCTGAGAAATGGACTTGGCCGTTGATTTTGGATTTGACAATGCAGTCTCGCACGTGCGACTCTGCTGCAACTCCTTCACCTTCGGCGCAGAGCCCTATGCATACCAAGATCTTGTCTAGCCACAGATTGCGAACCGCTCACAAGCTAACCATCTTACTACGCAGCTCCTAACCTTATACGTCTCCTAGGGGTGGACCCTCGCAGCCCAACGAGCCACCTTCGGTACCGTCCTCGTGGATGGCGTGGGTGGAGAGCAGGTGTTCCTGTTCATCAGGGCCGATGCAACCCCATCGCTTCGGAAGCCCCCTTCTATGCACCCGGAGCCACCGGTGGCTCAGCTGCGGCGTTGTCACCAGGAGGGATGCTCGTTTCGGGCTCAAATGTCTGCCAACGCGGCTCGTTGATCTTGGGTTGGCCAGCAATGCTCTTGAAGTGGTATCCTCTCGCCCGTGGTCGTTCGCCAGTTCCTGCAGGGAATTCTGGTTCATAAGTAGCAGTGAACTTTTGGCTATACTCTTCAAACTTGGCATGGCTTTCGCTGAGTACTTTTCGGACCCCTGCAAAGAATTCGCTCACGATGGAGTGATTGTGAATCTGGAGCAAGTTCCAGCCCAGCATCTCTCTAGCATTCAGAAGATGCCGCATGAAGGCTCTGTGATGTTTGGTACATGCGTAGCATTTGCAACCCTCTACAAGGGGCGTGACAGAGGTAGCGTGCTCTGGCGACCACATGTCAACCCCAAGGGGCTGGATTCCTGTCACATCAGGAGGTGGGAAGGAGAAGTCCATAGCAATTCCTGCATCGGATATAGCATTGATGAATGGGACCGTACAAATGTCGACGCCAAGTGCTATTTGTCTGAGGAGGTCTTGGGGGGATTTGGAGGGTCCAAATGCCAGCCGGGGAAGTGAGAGCAGGGGAGGGTAATTTACGAGGTCGGGAAGTATGTTTACTTCGTAAATGGCAAGGCCAGACAGGGAATCCCTTACGTCCTCCGAAAGATGCCTGAGATAATCCCACTGTACAGGGTAGTCAACTGGAAGCACTGGGGCGAAAACCGACACGCCCAGTTCCTTTAGTCGCTCCTGAGGCTTGGAGATGTGAATGAACTTGTCAAGCCACTCCTCCGTACGATCCACCATTCTGACTTGACGCTTTGACGGGGGGTTTGTACTCAGATGGAAGAGGTCAGCAGGGGGGATGGCGATGTCTGGCTGAGTGAGTTCCACGACTTGGGCAAACTCGGGAATGGTCAGGTCGCGGAAGCCAGTGGAAGTAAAAATGTTGATGTGGTGGGCTCCATTTCCGGCCGGAGAAGTGACGGACGGAAACCGCCTGGGGCCAAGGACAATGGCTCTTTCTTGAGAGAAGGAAGTAAAAGTGTGGAGGTTGCGAGGCTTGTCTTTTGACATTCTAAAGATTGGGGGATCCTTCTTGTCAAGAACTGGGGCCCGGGGTTAGAAAATGGACGAAAGTAGCCAAGCCGTTTCACATACAATCCTCCATGGCCATATAGGCCGCATCAAAGCCTGTATATCTCTCCGTGTTTTCAGGAGTCAGATGAGGGACAACTCCTCGCGATGTCATGGCGAGGAAGTTTGGGGTTTCCATCACTCGGCGATTTGCGAAAGCCAGTCGCCCAACCCTGGCTGCGCCAGAGTCGGCGGCAGCAGATTTGAGGATCTCGAACATTGTGAGGGTTGAGTTGTCGGTTGTGCCGTCTAAGGACGATTGAGTCATGCTGGAAAATGGAAAAAACCGTGTGAACTAGTGAGAGGAGGAGTTAGAGCCTGAGTGGGAGGGGCAAGTGAAAAAAAAAAGAGCTCTGAGTGTAATATCACCAGGTGCTCAAAAAGAAGAGAAGCCAGAATGGTAGAGTGAGAGAAGGGGGTATTGGTGAGAATATCTCGAACGAAAGCCCCGGCACGTGATATGTGAGGGCCCTGAATACCAAGTGTAAATGAGTCGCAACGCTTTTCGATGAGATAGATGGCCATGGATCCGGAAGCATTGCGGTGACGGTGTGTGTACACTGAATGCACTGTATGGCTATGTTGCCGAGAATCAGCCGACTGTGAAGCGCGACCAATCACACCAGATAATGGGCTGCCAGTGAATAGATTACGGCAAGGCGTATCGTTGACGACTCAATGATGAGAAGATGTGGATAAAATATTCATAAAATTGGGAAAACACACGATTTTCTGAACGAAACAATGCAGCAGCAGCAATATGCGCTAGGACTGCAGGTTAAATAATAATTAATTTCCCTTGGTTACTAAAGCTAGTCAAGTTGACACCACCAGTCATCCTCGGAATTTCCCAACCTTTGCAGCAGATATTAAGAGGTAAAACATAATATTGTATCTCATGTGAGCAAAAAGAAATGGTTGTTAGTGGATATGTAACCCAAAAAAACATACAACAGCGAGGATTCCCCGGTCGTCACCGACCCGAGTACTAATTCACCGCTTCTCAGCTTGACTATGGGAGAGCGGACGGGATCCCGTATTTTCTGAGAGCTATGGTCGTATGTGCTTGGAATTGATGTCAATTTGGTAAATAAAGTCATTGGGAAAAGAAACCAACAACCAGAGTTGTCAAAAGCCTATATTTGTATCTGCCTACGAGCTACTGGTCTAGGCGCGCGCTCCTGGAAACACCCGGTTGAGCCTCCTGCTTGTTTTTTAACCAAACATAAATAAATGTCATTGGGAGTCTTCCCAGATAAGACAGATCCTTTGTTATATTCCCTAAATTTCGTTTCTTGAACGGGCCGATACTAATTCAATCGGCAGCCTTTTATTTATGATTGGTTAATAAAAAACAGGAGGCTGGACCAGGCATTTCTGGGAACGCGTGCCTGCCCTGGCAACTTGAGACAGACTGACAATGTTTCCACAATTGTGGCTGATGGTTTCTTTTCAATTATCATATAATAAGCCAAAAAGCATTAACCATTAATTCACTCTTAATGTTCGTGAGTATGTGAACCTTTGAAGTTGACTTCTTCAACTCCGAACTCATTCCCCGGAGAAATGTGATGCAATAAAAAAGTAGCTGGCAGTCAAAATTAGCGCCTTTCAGCGCATACACCGAAAAAAAAAACCTCTCCCCATTTTTACTTTCTCATGCCAATTTTCTTTGTAGATTCCATCTGAGACACGGGCTACGAAGTGCAGTCTGTATCCGCTCTTGGCGGAGTGGCGGATTTGCGGAGTGGGGAAGGTCCAAGTGTCGGTCAATTGTTTTTCAGGTCAACCAATAGAGATTCAATCGGCCTCCGGAGCGGACGCCGAATATTGAGGCGTCAGTAAAGGAGAAAGCCACCATTCCATATTCAGTATGTGTGTTGGTATTGTCTAGAGCGACGAGGCAGTTTCTTAGACTTACTAATCCATCTTGCATAACAGCATGTGTTTTGAAGGCTCAGGTGGCGCCAGGTTTGACTCGTATCAGGATTACCCATCGGGACTGTTCCTGTCCGAAATCCGATTCTTACCTGAGCAATCGTAGGTACTTGTCCAGTTTCTTGATACTCGCCTAGATACTGAGAGCTATAAATACTCTGTTGCCATCGCTCTGTCATGTAGATAGCATCGCATCTCCAGAACATCTCGTGTCTTTTACAATCTTTATACCATCATCTCCATCCCAAGTTTATTACAATGGCAGGAATCGTGCAGAAAATCGCTTTCCTTGGTGTAAGTCTTCTTCCAATCGAAGATAATCTCTACTTGACTGACTGACGGTGTAGGCGACGGGCACTTTGGGCTCTCACATTCTCAAAGCGTTGGTTGACGCAGGCCATGTTGTGACTGTTGTTCAAAGGAAAGACTCTACCAAAGATGCCCCCAAGGGTGTCACCTCGGTCAAGGTTGATTTGACGAACATGGGAGAACTGGTTTCTATTTTCAAAGGCCAAGACGTAGTTTTGAGGTACGAGGCGCCATCCTTGTTTCTGACCCATTTCCTTTCCCCAGAGCTAACAAGTCAGTGCCGCACCAAACCCTACCCTCGAGACCGACAAGGTCATCATTGATGCTGCCATGGCAGCATCAGTGAAGCGAATTATCCCCTCAGAGTACACTACAAATCTCGATACACCATTGTCCCGACAGCTTCCCCACGTTCAAGGAAAAGTCCAGGTTCGAGAGTACTTGGAATCTACCATCACTGATACTAGCGCTACAACTTGGACTTCAGTCAACAACGGGCCATTCTTCGAGATGTGCCTTCAATTTGGTGTTCTGGGTCCCAATCTGAAGGACAAGAAAGCAACGTTCCACAATGGAGGCAACAACATGATTGGGCCATCTACCCTACCTGATATTGGCGCAGCCATCGTGAAGATCCTCGACCCGGCTCATTTCGACGAGACCGCCAACAAGCCAGTTTATATCTACTCCGCTGCGGTGAACGAACGTACTTTGACGGATTTGGCATCCAAGGTTACTGGAATTGACTTTGGAACTGTTGAAAATGGTCAGATTCAGGATCTTAACGTGGACGAAGTGATTCGGGACGCAAAGGAAAGGTTGGCCAAGGGGGATAAGTCGGCCATGAGTAGCTTCTACTTCCAAATGATGTATGGGGACGGTTACGGCGGTGGCGACTTCTTGAAGAATTCCTGGAACCAAAAGCTAGGTCTCAGGGTAATGACGGAGAAAGATCTCGAAGGCTTGATCAGAGAGGTCGCAACGCAGTTGAGTGTGCTGTAAGCACCAACGAGCCTAGGCAGATAGATATTTAAAGATTTCGATATTTCTGAAAATGTATTCTGCGTACACTGGCACCTGAAACTTGAGGCTAATGTCATGTGTCAAATTATCTTCCTGAAATGGTCCGTGGTGCAGTGCACTCTTGGATCCCGGAATTGATCCATTTCCCCATTTGGTCACAAAATACGCCATCATATGTTGATATGTTAGAAAAAAAGGCCCTGCCTACTAATAGTGCTCAATTTGCAAAAACACACGCCATGCATGCCCAGTCTTGTCCCGTGGGACTGAATGGCCGTTCACTATCACAATTGCGGTGCTTCCCGTGATGTTGACCGGGGGAACGCCACAGACGGGCGCGAGGCCCAAGGTTAGCAACTAAAAATGTTGATTTGCCATATTACAGGGTCTGGGCGAATACTTGGTCAAATATTTGAAGACATCCTCGGTCAACATTGATGCTTGGATGGATTTATCAGGGGTAATTGAGCTATTTAATAATTTTTAGAAGAGTAACGAGAGATGTTCAAGCTTGAAATCCCAAACTTGGTAACCGAAAAAAGGAGAAGATTAGAGCAGCCTAGGAACTATTGTGTGAAAAAATAAAAAGGCAGCTTCGTGCCTACGAATTGAATGTGTCTTACTTCAGCAACGGTTTGAGTTGCCGATGTCGACCCCAGTACAACAACTTTGGACCTTGGCCGGAGGAAGTTTAGATTGCCACTGTGACTAGCATTTTCCCATCTTGGGGGTTTTGACCCGAATTTTAGCTTGAATATGCCCTGGAGTTATCGGAACTCATGCTTTAGAGGCTCCTTGTTTGGGCTTCTTAAGTCTAGAGGCACCAATGTTCCATTTTCTGACCCGAAAGATGTAATAGGAACCAACAGCGATGGAGATATTGAAAATAATGTATGCCCATACAATACCAAAGTTGCGCCAGCGTTGGTCATAAAAGATGCTGCTGCCGGACATGTACTGGTCAGCGTTGCTGAGTGAGCAGTATCTGCACTGCTCGGTATCGTCCGGGTTTTGTAGCTTCCCAGGCGCCATTTCCAAGAAATCTGCGAGGTACTGGCCACAGGTCTGATTTGCCGGCGGGTTGAAGATGGATGTCTCATCGGCGGAGCACGTAACCGGCCGACCGTGGAGCTCCGTTGACACTATTCCAGCAACCCAATAAGTGAAGGGCGAAAGGCGGTACATGAATATCCAGAAACCAGGCAGGGCTGTAGGGGTCTGCAAAACGCCGCAAAAGATCAAACTCATCATTGAAAGAAGACTAACAACACCAGCAGCTGTCAAAGCATCCGGAAAGGCAGCAATCGTCATTTGTGCGAAGGAACTGGCGTATAGAAGGAGCTGAATTATAAAGAGAAGAACGAGGCCTTGTCGATCGGAGCTTTGGATACCAATCACTGGATAATAGAAGCAAGCGTATATAAGTATTCCTGTCACGATTTGGTACGGGACTTCAACGACAACGTTGGCAATTAGAAAGGCTTTCCACGAGTATGCCTTACTGGGGCGCTCGCGGACCTCATACAGTGCGCGTTGCGTCAAGAAGTGTGGTTGGATCTTGAAGCCTGGTCAGCAGAAAAAAACACATGTTGAGGTGGGACCTCCTTACCTGTTGAACGATAGTGGAAAAGATCGTAATTACCATGAAGACACCGAAAATGATGTTTTGCATTCCAGCCTGCGTGCCATCGGCCCCGAAAAAAGAGAATCCAATAAACAGGCCAGCGGTGGTGCCGAGAATAAACTTGGCAAAGACGTAGCTGGGCATGCGCCAGTACTGCTGGTAGACTCGAGTAGTAACCTCAATCACCTGGACACTAAAAGGCATCGCAAACTCTGTGTGGGTATTTTTGTCATCCACCTCAGAGTTCGGCTCCACGGCCTTTTCGGCGTGGATTCGATCGAGTTCGGCTTCAACACTCTGGCGCTCCTTGCTCGACTTCCAAACGCTGTGCCAGTCCTCACCCTTGCTATTTGTTCCGTTGCTGACGATCTCGAGTATATATTCGGCAGGGTTCTCCTCATCATCGCATGCGCGAGCTCCACTGCGTTCAAAGTAATCGAGGAGGGCCCGGGAGTTCTCCCCAATATTGCCGAAATAAACTGTTTTCCCACCCTTAGCTAGAAAGAGCAATCGATCAAATTGCTGGAAAAGAACCGCGCTTGGTTGATGCACGGTACAAAGAACAGCCTGACCAGCATCTGCTAGCTTGCGAAGGAAGGCACAGATCGCCCAAGAGCTCTGTGAGTCTAAACCACTAGTAGGCTCGTCCAAGAATAGAAGAAGTTTTGGCTTCGCGGCAAGCTCTACACCAATCGTAAGTAACTTACGCTGCTCAACATTAAGTCCTTCTCCAGGGACTCCGACAACAGCATTTGCGAAGTCTCCCATATTAAGCATTTGGATAACTTCTTCAACATATTGGTATTTTTCCTCCTTGCTAACGGTCTGTGGCTGTCGAAGCATGACACTGAACCGTAAACTCTCACGAACAGTCGCGGTCTCAAGGTGGAGATCTGTGCTGTATTTAGAAAGGATTCGTATGTGTTAATTGACCTATGGAAGACTCACCTTGTTGCTGGACATAACCCGTTTTCCGTTGGAAACTAGCTTCCAGGGGGTTTCCATTGACGAACATGTCGCCTGTAATGATGCCCATTGTCGTTCTTTGGGCCAAGACGTCTAGTAGAGTCGTCTTCCCGGCACCACTAACTCCCATCAGCGCTGTTAGAGTCCCTGGCTTGACCCATCCCGCTACGTGATCCAGCAGCTGCCGGCTCTCGCCCTTGATCTCAATGTTGTACACGACATCTCTCCATGTAAAAATGTCCTTGTGTGGCTCAAGCAACACAACGTTTGTGTCTTCACTGAGTCCCTCCCCAACGTTGGCCAAGTCCTCATTCATAACGCTTCTTTTGATACCATTTTCAGCGCTGGTAGGCAGGTGGCTTCTTTGGAAAACAAGGACCTCTGCCGTACTTGCAGTTGCCGAGTTGAGCTCCGTGGCAAAGAAGTAGATCAACATGAAAAAGAAGAGGAAGGCTAGGAGAATTCCAAGATTGCGCCAGGTGTGGGAGTATGAGTACCCATAGCTCAGTTTAATAAAGTCATCGCCATTGACGGTTCGCTGACCAGAAACAGCTCCGACCGCGGAACAAATCCAGGAGTCGCCCACCACTGGGGTGTATGATGGGACAATAGATGAACATGTGAAATTGCGACCATGAAATTCATTCGCAACAACAATCTCGAAGGCATAGTAGATTGGATTGATCCACCGGATCCAACTAAACCACGGATGCATTTGAGGCACATGAATCATAAATCCAGTGTAGATGACAAGGGCCAGCACTATCACACCTGCTAGCATCATGGCTTGAGATACAGTCTTCGTTACAGCTGCAAGAGTCCTAAAGACGGCACTCATAACAAAAGTAGAGACGTACGTGACAAGAAAGTACAGAAAGAACTGTCCTGGCTCACGTCGAAGGCCTGAAAGGAAATACAGTATAAGATTAAAGGCGGCGGCTGTAACGAATTTAATGGGTATATCAGATACTATTCCAGCGATGGCTTCTGCCGCAGGGTGGTAAAATGCGTATGAGGCGTGCTTTTCCACGATGGGTCGCTGTGAGTAGAGGCTATTAATCTCGGAGATGGCGGTCAGGGCGTTCATCAATATTGCGAGAAACAGGACTGATCCTTTAGCTGAGAATCCAGCGGTGGCATCGGGAGTACCATAGAAGACAGAACCGATAATGAGCGCCATAACAACATTGATGACAACGGTCGTTGCGGTCGCGGACATATCGTTCCAAATTCGCTGATACGCTCGCTTGGTGGTCAATTTCACTTGCATGGCCATGTTGATGATGTATGGTGACCCCGCGCGAACATGCTTCGCCTGTCTAAGGTTCTTTTGTCGCCGCAACTCAGTAATTGCTTGGCCGTGTGCGTCGATTGGGAATTCCCGTTGATGCTGACCAATCTCTTCTCGTAGAGATGCGAACTCAGGCGACTTCTGTCAGTATTGCTCGAACTCCTCGGGTGTACGGGGAACCTTGCTTTCCATCCCCGGGAGGGGCCTCCGTTCTTGAGGGTTGGTGACGGATGTGAGGAAGTCGCCGGTTGTTTGACGCTGTGGGCAAAACCAACCCATTCTCTCGAAATATGCCTTGGCAGCATTTGCTGGACCAAAATAGATTTGTCGACCTTCGTATAGAACAACGGCCTTATCGAAGAGGTCGTAAATAGCTTGGCTGGCTTGATATATGGCCACAGCGTTGACGTGGCCAGTCAAGTCTGCCGCAATTCGCAATGTTTGCACAAACTTCAAAGCGGTGGCGGAATCAAGGCCACGAGTACTGTTTGGGTCAGTCACGGCTATTCTGAGTGCGCGACCCACGTCTGAAATAAGAACGAGCGTACCTGTTATCCCAAGCACACATCTGCGAACCGGCAAGCATCATTTCAGCAATACTGACACGTTTTCTCTCCCCACCGGATACACCACGCACAAAGTCGTTGCCGACTTTTGTGTTATAAGTATGTGCCAGGCCGCAGACAGCCATAATCACTTCGGCCACCTCTTTGTAGAATGCGATCCGAGACACTCCATCGGCGCGATTGGATGGTGTACGGGCGGCAGCCGCAAACTCCAAAGTCTGCCCAACCGTTAGGTGCGGGAAGTGCTTGTCAACCTGAGAGGCCAGCTGTTAGTGTATGGATACGATAAGTTGGGTTTCAGCGCTTCGTACCTCTTGATTGTATATGGCTTCTCCCCTGAATTCTTCCATCATCTCCTTTTGAGGCACTCCGTTGTAGTCGATAACCGATTCTTTTCCAAGACTAAGTCCATGAAGCTGTCCCGTGATCGTCTTGAGGAGGGTGCTACATCCTGAGCCGGGGCGACCCAGCACGATCAAGAGCTCGCCTTTCTTGAGAACGCCATCGAAGCTGTGAAGAATCTTCTTAGGTTGCTTTTTCCCTAAAGAGAGGTATTCGCCAAGCCGAAATGGCGCCTGAATAACCGAGCCAACAGTTTGTTGTAGTTGCAAAGCATTGCCAGTCCCTGAAACACTGAGGTCCTTGTAAGCAACTCCTGAATTGTTCAGAGCAACTCCCTCCTGTTGGAGGCCCTGAATGAACGTCTGCAGCCACTTGAAAAGGTCAAAAGCGCCATTAGACGGATCCAATGCAGGGTCCTCCCTGGCCGAGCTTGGGAGATCTCCCGGCACAATTACTGCGCTCAGCCGCCGTCCTGAGATTGCAGTGGCAATCCTCTGCAGTTCCCGCTTGCCTGCTTCGTCGATCATGCTCGTGCCCGTTCCGGGTCGGATATCCTTCGAATTTTCCCCCATGTCAAACCAGCTATCGTATTTGGTGGTTTGGATGGGAATATATTCTGCGGCTATTCTTTGTATGAGATGCCCGGCGCTGTCTCATGGAACCAAAGACTCGACTCTCGCCAGCCGAGAAAGTGTTGATGACGCCGGGAGCACGAGGGAGGAAAGTTGCAGGCAAGCAATACTTGACTGCCAAGAGGCAGAGGCTGAAAGATAGATTACATGCCACAATCCTCGGGAATGCAGCCGCCCTATAAAGCAAGAAATTTCGACCATCTTGTGGAGCTTAGATACGACTTCACTTGAGTAGATTCCTGTCAACGACTGGGCTCTACTAAATTACCCCGAAGACGTAAACGCCGTGGTTGTTACGGCCGGTGTCCGAGAAAATGCGAGATTAGTAAGTCATGTATATAACACCAACGTAAGGACCCCAGATCCTGTGCGAACCGAATGACTTTAAAGTTTGAAGTTTGTCCGTGCACAGGAAACGTCAAGGATAGCTACAGGTTGCTACGAAAAACTGTAAGAATACTGGCGGCTAGATATGGGTGGCTAGAACTGCCTTGTACATGTGCAAGCTAAGGGGATACTCCCCCTTAGCTAGCATGTGTGGTGAAAGCCCCACTGACTGGAAAGCGAAAACCGAATGCGAGTGGTTAAGAGTAGCGACTGGGAAAGTTTACAAGTTTTTACTCTGTGCACAGAAGTGTACCGCAACAATCCATAACCCAGTACAAGAAGTTTCGCGAGTAAAACGGAAATGCCGAGGTTGTGACATGTTCTCCAAATGCCTGCACGAGGGGCATGCCGAGTTCAAATCGAATTTAAGACCATTCCCGCTACGCGACCTTTTGCACTTATCAACAGGCATATGGCACGTTTGTCTGAACGGTCTCTCGAGGAGCACCACCCATCATCTGCGGAGTTTGGCCGGCGACTAGAAGCATGCAGAGATACATCCCAAAATTTACCAAGCTCTTTCGCAGTCTCTCTGATGAAATTATCTAGGTCCTTGCTGAACGCCCTCAGTCCCAATATCTCATTCTAAGACATCAACTCCTTGAAGTCAAGGTTGCCCTGCCTGTTTTAAATCTTGCTGAGGTGAGTTGGATCAAGAACCCCGACCAGGGTCGCTCCAATATCTGGCAACAACGATGCACCTATAAAATTGTCACCGCCGTAATGGAAATGGAGACGGAACGCCGCGGTGGTCCACATGTGAGGCAGATGCATTGATATCCCAAATATCGCGTCCTGGCCCGAAAGGGATATCCACTTACCGCTATAGCGTGGTCATCCTCGCGTTATGTGGGTTCGGAAGACCCGCCCGGTCTTCACCGGACACCGAGTGGCAGGGTGTGTGGCTTGAGCTGGGCCATCGGACCGAAGAGAAAATCGGGACTGTTGTAACACTCGGGTAGTAGCCTAGAAGCCGCTAATAGGAGGCCGCATTAGGCTCGGCATTGAGTTGCCGGTAACACTGATCGTCTGGTTAGGGCCATTCGAACAACCCGACAACGGTCAGCGAGGAGCCTTTTACTAGTCAATGCCCTGCCACTTTCGTCGCAGATACAACACCAACACCCTGATAAGAGCCCCAAGATCAGTGCAGCGCCCAAACAATACTAGAACATATAGAGTATTCGGAGTAAATCATGACCTATGTTAAGAACGCATAGTTGCGCTCAAGTTGAGGATTACATCCGTTATTTGAGACACTCATGTAGCGCTGCATGGTACTGGCACTTCATTGTCGTGACAATAAACCTTTCCCTTCCCGAACGTACGCGCCGACATGGCTACCAGAGCGTAATTATCTTCGCTTTCTAGCCGTACTACAGTAGGTATATTTTAAGTGAGGTGGAGAGTATCATTGGTGTCGACAGGCACTGTTCCTGGTTACCCTGTTGATCATTTGTAGGGGAAATGGTACCTTGATTAAATTCAATAGTTAACACGATTACTCATTTTTAAAGGGGAGTAGATTGATCCCGTTAGTCAACGGTAGAGTAAACGGTCTATCCTCACTGTCCTTGGTAGTCTCCTTTGTGTCTAATATGAGCCAACGGACATATACCAGGGCGAACAAAGATCATGCTACATAGATGAAAAGCCACCAGATTAGCTTTGACGGATTGGCTCGTATTTAGCTCGTTTTGTTTGGACGGTCGACACCTAGTTTTGACAACAATCGTTTATGGTGGATGAGACCAAAAATAGAATGTCACGACAAAGAGTCAAAAAAACATACAACAGCGGGGATTCGCTGGTCGTCACCGACCCAACTACTAATCCACCCCTCACCAGCTTGACTATGGGAGAGCGGACGGGATCCCGTATTTTCTAGTGGGTATGGTCGTATGTATTCAAGCAGGCTCACAATTTGGTAGATAACCCACTGGATTCCCTCCGGATAAGAGGGGACTATTTGCTATCGCAGCGCGCTTCAATGAGGTAGGTGTAAAATCTTAGCCGAATTCCTTCTTTTCTTTTAAAAGCGAGTCAAATATCTATGTCATCCGGTAGTTCTCACTCTTACCCTGATATTGTACTTCTTTGGTGGAACGGATCTACCTCTTCTGAACAATCGACTACTTCGCGTTGGTGTAATGAAACGCTTCAATTCCGACCAATATCCTTGCGACAGGATTGATTACCTTCAGCCTTTTGCTATTATCTCGTTATATAGCTTGGTACTGGACGCGCTCTGATGAATATAACAAGTCACTTTTCTGGGGAGACCAGAGAACCCAGGTGGCTCAGCATGAACTGTGCTTGTGGCTGGCTATTCTGCCATGCTTGCTGTCCCGTTCTTGATTAGATTGGGTCACCTGTCAGATGTGGCGGAGCGACGACATCAGCTCCCCGCGAGTCCTCATCGCAACCGGACTGAGGCCTTTTTCATTATCAACGAGCGCAGAATGGCATCGAAAAACCTGGACACTGTCGCCCAAAACACCGTCCAAAGCATTGAGTCTGACGGTAACAGCACTGTTAAAGTTGGCAATAATTACAACCACACAGTCAACAACTTCAACGGACCGAACTCAACTAGCGCTGATCAATGCCTAAATGATCTCGGATTGACGGACCCAAGAGTCGAAAAAACACGTATCGAACTCACAAAGGGTGGTCTCCTCAAAGAATCATCCGATTGGGTATTTAATAACTCTGATTTTAAGCTATGGCGCCACGATCGAGAGCGTCGTTTGCTCTGGATCAAGGGTGATGCTGGAATGGGCAAGACGATGCTGTTGTGCCGTATTATCGACGAGCTTCGCCGGAAAGAGTTAGGGGACCCAGAAATGGTTAAATCGAACCGGTTAAGCCGCTTTGCAGAGAAGAAGACTAGACAATCGGAGTCTCCATCCTCACTGGCCAGCTCTTCTCCACTTGTCTCTTTCTTTCTCTGCCAAGGCACTGATTCGAGGCTCAACAGTGCCACGGCTGTGCTGCGAGGCCTCGTGTATGTTTTGCTAGACCAACAGCCATGGCTTCTATCACACATCCGAAAGAAATATGATCGAAGAGGCCGGCAGCTCTTCGAAGATTCGAACGCATTTTATACGCTTTCAGAGGCTCTTACCGAAATGCTTCGGGACTCCCGAGCCAAGAATTGTTATATTGTCATCGATGCCCTTGACGAATGCAAGACAGGCCTGGGAGATCTTTTGAACTTCATTGACCGCGCCACTTCTGATCTCAATCGCGTCAAGTGGATAATTTCGAGTCGCCATTTACGTCATATTGATCAACAACTAAGCCGTGCAATATCAAATTCTGGACAAGAGCTGAAGCTAAATGCCTCTCTTGTCTCTGAAGCTATTGATATCTATATTGGCGATCAAGTCACCCGTATAGTCTCGTTGAGACACAACGAAGCACTAAGAAACCAAGTGAAAGCCAATTTACGGCATAAGGCGAATGTGACTTTTTTATGGGTGGCTCTGGTTATCAAGCAACTGGAGAATATTGAAAATCGGCATATGATGAATATTCTGGATAAAATCCCAACTGGCCTTATACCCCTGTATCAGCAGATGATGACCAAGGTCCAGGACTTGACCAATGACAATAGGAGACTTTGCTATTCGATTATATCAACAGTAACTGTGGCCTACCGCCCCCTTCACCTGCTAGAGCTCGCAATACTTTCTGGAATACCTGAGGATATCGCCAATGATATTGATGCCATCGAAATGACAGTTAGCCAATGTGGGAATTTCATTTCGATCAGGAACAACAATGTTTACTTCATTCACCAGTCTGTCAAAGACTTTTTTATCAGCCAGAAGCTGGGTGAAATCTTGGATTATGGGCTCGTGACCACACATTCCCGAATATTTGATAATTCAATTAAAATTCTGACCAAGACACTTCGTCGCGATATGTATAATCTCAAACATCCTGGTATACTGATCGACCAGATCCGAGTGCCAAAGTCTAATATGCTGGATCGCATAGCTTACTCTTGCATCCATTGGGTTGATCATCTACATGATGCTATTTTACTAGAGACGCCTAGTCCTGGTGAATGCACTCGTGTGAGTGATATGGTCAATACCTTTCTCCACACAAAATACCTTGACTGGCTTGAAGCGCTCAGTTTACTGCATATGATCTCTGAAGTAGTATTGACCATTCATAAGCTGGAGGCGCTAGTGGTAAGCTGGTTTCACTATTATCTTAAAGGGAATATGTTAGTGACTTTGCAGGAACAATTTCATATGGGAAGGTTAAGAGAACTACTCATAGATGCGCGCCGATTCCTACTAGTGAATAAAGCAACTATCGAAACTGCCCCCTTGCAGCTCTACTCATCGGCTCTGCTATTTAGCCCTCGGCGGAGTATTATAAGGAATATATTAAAAGCGAGGCACCAAAATGGGAATGGTTCAACCAAAATAAAGACTGGGACCAGTGTGTTCAAACCCTGGAGGGCCACGAGGATGCCATTCATTGCATGGCTATTTCCGCAAATGGCCTGCGAATAGTTTCGGCATCATTCGATGAGACTATCAAAATATGGAATTCAGTCACAGGCCAATGCATAAGAACGCTCAAAAGCAATTCTACTCGCCTTCGGTCTATCGCCCTATCCAAATATATGGATGACCAGAGGATATTTTTATATAATTGGGACGATACTATCGAAGTCTGGGATTTGATCACTGGTCAATGTTTGAAAGAAGTTCCTCGCCCTGACCAGACCAATGTAGATGACTCGAGCTTGGTCGCTAAAGCAGTTAAGGTTTGGACTACTACGTGGAGACGCCTCAGAACTCATGGAGATTCTTTAAAATGCGCTGGACGCGTTATTTTCTCTCCTGATTGCCAAACGGTCGTATCGAGCTGGAGTGATTTCACCATTCGGCTTCGAAATATAACAACAGGTCAATATATACAAACGCTTACAGGTGGTCATGGTAGGGGGACCTCAGCCATGGCTTTCTCACCAAACAATCGACTTATCATCTCCGGTTCATATTATGGGCATGTCAAAATTTGGGATATAGCTGCGGGTCAGTGTGTACAATCTAGATATGATCGTATCGCGATGGTGGAATGCTTGGCTTGTTCATCGGATAGCCAGCTGATCGCCTTGGGCTACCCCGATGAGATCCGGATTTTAGATGCAACCACAGGAGATTGCATACATCTGATTGAATCTTTTCACTTTCGGGGCTTCTCCGTGGCTTTTTCGCCTGATAGTCAGCGCATTATGTTATGCTCGGCTAACAATGCTGTTCATGTTTGGAATACAACCACAGGTCGGTGCATACAATCGCTTGAAGGCCATACCGGAAGTGTCAGATCCATTGCTTTCTCACCAGATGGTCAACGCATCATTTCGTGTTCTGAGGATACCACTATTAAAATATGGGACGCAGCGATAAGTCAGTCCGAAGATCTGCCTAAAAGGGGGATTGAATTCAGGTACGCTACTTGTGTCACCCTCTCTGCAGATGGTCAATATGTAGCCACTGGCTTTACGGATGGTACCATCCAAATTTGGAATGTGGAAACCTCTGAAAATATGGCAATAATCGACGCTTATGAGATGGGTTTATCGTCTATTTCTTTCTCGGCAGACAACAAAAGGCTTCTGTCCACCTCTGATAGTATTAAGATTTGGGTGGTGGCAGCATCCCAGTGCACACAAATTATAAGGGAATGGGCTATCAGTGCAGTACTTTCCACAAATGGTCAACTGATTGCCTCGCACCATGACCAGGGATCTGTCAAGATTTGGGACACTGTTTCAGGTCGTCTTGAGCAGAAAATAAAGGGTACCATGGAATTTCTTTCCATGATGTTTTCGCAAGATGACCAAAGGTTGGTATGTACTAACCATTCATGTCTTCAAATCTGGGACGTACAAAAGGGACAGTTGATCCAGAATCTCGGGCTCAATGTTATTACTGGTTGGGACTCCTGCATCATTAATGAAGTCATAGGCTCCAAATTAATGACCAATATAGGGATCATTAACTTGGAATGCAGCTTTGAGAAGAAGAAGGCGTTTGTCGAATCCTTGAAATGCCAAATTCAGCCCAATAAATATGAAATTGATAAGGATGGTAGGTGGATTAAAGAAGATGGCCCAAAGGTTATTTGGCTACCAAAACAATATCAGGCGGGGGTATGGCTGGTAGTTGGGACAAGGGTAGGCATTTTATCCCCAGCAGGATCCGTGGTGATTCTAACACCTTCACCTGATGAGTCGAGCAGAGGTTAAATCAACCACCACTTCATATTCCTGATCTGATGGTGTGATGAAAAATATGACCGAGGAAGTGGATGGGGTAGTGGGCGTTTTTATGGAGATAGATTAAATGTTAAATATTAAAGCAAGTTACTGTAATAATAGCCAAACTAGTAGTGGGGATAACGACAGCAGCTCATTTCTAGGCTTCTTTTGGAACGTTGCCATTTTTTATGGTAATGATCCACTTTCCTCCCTAGCCACCGTCCATATATCACTACACCGTATACTCCGGAGCACCCAACGCCGCTTCCAATACTTCTAACCGGTGTGCGTTAGTGTTTGGCTCAAAAAAAAAAGGTAGTCGCTTTAGAATGGAATTTGATATCATTAATGATCTATCAGCTCTTACTGCACTCTTCTATTTGTCTGAGGCCTTGAAAGACTATCCCACTGATCACTTGTATCTTGTGAGTTACTCATTATTGCCAACTCAGAAAACGTTTGGACGCTAAGCACGCGCGATCCTGTTTTTCAAGTGCTCCTTTTCAACCAATATGCATAACCATTGGACGTAAGCATGCAGCCTGTTTTCATCATCACCCCAGGGCTTTCCCATACTGACCCATGAGTTAGCGCGCCCCATTAGTTTGCCACGTATCGGGGTTGAAGGCTTTGGAGGCCCCCGAGTGCGGGCCTCTGAAAGTTTTAGACTGTTGGTTGCTGGAGCGCAGAGATACGCATGCATCCACATACCTAGTTGCACCGCCACCGCCAGATCCTGTTCGCTTCCTTTTTACCCAATCTCGTCCTATTTCTTAGAGTTCCTATACAACTACGCCCGTAATATGAGGCTCTAGACCGGTCGGGCGTGGATGTGGCAAACGGTTGGGCATCCACACGATACATAGATGAGGAATTTTCGTGGCATGAGCGAATAGAGAATTCATAATTCCTACGGATAAAAGACGATTACGGACCCGTATACATTGGCCTGATATATATCTCAGGACACCAGAACATTAGACCGGGATTTCTCGCATCCGCAGTCATCTCACCTAGGAACAAATACAGCCCTTTGAGCACATTCTCGTGTATCCTCGATTGAGAAAGAGTCATTTTTCCCCAGGACTTAATACCTCGTTTAAGGGAGGAAAAAGAATTGTGTACAGAAATTTCTTATTGGTTGGGGGGGAAATAGTATGGCGGGGATTGGATCAGCTGTTGACCCCATCGAAGGCCTTGGTGCCTTGCAGTATTACACAGAACCTAATGGGACCGTTCGTGAGATGACGGAACCAGACCTCGACGAAGCAATTGATCAGAACCAGAAACAGATCCCGAATGACGCCAATAGTCTGGAATATGTCCCGCTTCTCAGGCGCTCAATAATCCTGCTCCTGGAAAAATTCCGGCGTACAGGCGCGGTCGAGGCACTTGAGACAGCCATATTTCACGCCCGAGACGTGGTGGTGGCCACATCCCTTGATGATCCTAACCGGAAGGTCCAGATTAGCGAATGGATCGACATGATGTTCGCCAAGGCCACTTTGGCAGGTTCATTGCAAGAAATGGTCGAAGAGTTGCATCAAATTAAGGAAGTTGCTCAAAGCGTGGGCGAAGTGATCGAAATAGTGCAGGGCGAAGGAAGCGCTGCTCTAGATTGTGTGCCACCGAAGTAAGAGCCGACCGAATATTTCAACGACACAAAGATTTAGTGAATCTAACGTTCTT
Organism: Calonectria multiphialidica; assembly: GCA_020623665.1. Lineage (NCBI taxonomy): Eukaryota > Fungi > Ascomycota > Sordariomycetes > Hypocreales > Nectriaceae > Calonectria > Calonectria multiphialidica. The sequence continues at coordinate 73,106 of JAHVYC010000142.1, forward strand.
TAGATCCCACCAAACCCAAGGCGACTTGTCCCTCTCCTCAGGCGAATATCATCATGACATCGACTATTCGCCGAAGGAGCAAATCGACGGCAGCGAACATTTAAATCTTGATTTGGCTCTTCATTTCTCTCAAAAATATCAGGAGATGAACTCTGTAGCCGATCTCAACAAAGCGATCAGATATATGGAAAAGACAGTCGATGCCATACCACGAAGCGATCCGAGGCGATCTGTGTTCGTCTCGCTGCTTGGGAGCTATTATGGAACCCGATTCGAGCGCATAGGCTCTCTATCTGACCTTGACTATGCCATCAAACTCACTAGAGAAGCTATTGATTCGACTGAAGATCTAACGGCTCTGGGCATTGCGTTCGCCGGCCTGGAAACCTGGCTTAGTAGACGATACGAGCGGCTTGATTCAGAAGATGATCTCGAGGAGGCCATCGAGGCCGCGGAAATGGCCGTGAACCTGACTCCTCGGGAAGACTCTGAGTGGTTGGGCCGGATCAACGATCTGGGACTTCGGCTCAGCCAGCGGGGCGAACGTTTTGGCTCCCGAGAGGACCTTGATAAGGCCATCGAGTATATTAAGATGGGAATGGTATCTACTGCTGACAGGGAGCCCTTGCAGCGGGTTACCTCTCTGGTCAATTTCGGGATGATCCTGCACAGTCGCTTCAAGGAATCCGGCCATGCACAAGATCTGGAGGACTCAATGAAGGCATTAGAGGAGGCAGTCGACACAATACCTCCGCAACACCCCATGAGAGCCACTTGCTGGAACAACCTAGGTATTTTGCTAGCCGAAAGATTCGAACAAAATGGTAGGGAAAGCGACCTAGACCGTGCTATTGAACTTGCAAGACTTGCATGTGATGCAACTCCTTCGGATCACCCTGATCGAATCGACCGCGTTAATAACCTTGGACTTTGGCTTTACACACGATCCCAAAAAACCGGGTCTATGGAGGACATAGAATTTTCTATTCGAGCCACGAAAGTCGCGATTCAGGACATCCCGGCCAACCATCCCGGCCGAGCAAAGTTGCTGATGGCGTTGGGAAACTCACTAAGCGCTCGATTTGAGAGGACCAATTCTAGATCTGATATTGAAGATGCTACGAAAGCTATACAAGAGGCTATTGATGCCCTTCCTCCAGGTCATGTCTGGCGGCCAGGATTTTTGAATAATCTGGCTCTCGTTCTCGGTTCGCGAGAAGACCAAGATCAAGACACACTAGATAAGGCCATCAATACGATGCGGAAGTCACTGCAGGAGACACCAAAAAATCACACCGACCGGCCAAGTCGGCTCTGCAATCTTGGACATTGGCTCGGTCAGCGATTTTATCGAAGCGGGTGGACTAACCTGAATGACCTTGACGAGGCTATCCAGGTTACCAGAGAAGCAGTAGACGCTGTCTCGCCAATGCATTCCCACAAATCATACCACCTGAATAACCTCGCTCATTTCCTTGACCTGCGTTACACCATAACAGAGTCTCAAGAACACCTGGATGAAGCGCTGATGCGCTTCCGAGAAGGCTGGGAAGCTCCAAATGCACCCCCCTCCGTTAGGATCCGACTAGCCCAGAGACTCAGTGGTCAACTTGCCCATCGGTCGGATTGGAATGATTCCCTTCAGGTATTGGAGAAAGCAATGGAGCTCATGCCTTCTCTCTGCCCACAGAACCTCAAGCATACCGATAAGCAGGATCTACTGGCGGCTTTTGGTGGCCTGGCATCTAACGCGGCTGCAGTCGCCCTCAATGCCGGTACGAGTCCATATGACGCCCTTAAACTCCTCGAGCTTGGGCGCAGCGTTATCGCGAGTCTGCTAATGGACATGCGAGGAGATGTGTCTGACCTAGCTGTGGAGCACCCTTTACTAGCATCCGAGTTCGCCTCCCTTCGGAGCAAACTGGATTCGCCACAGGATGAGACAGCTTCGACTGCGCTCAGCTCTATTCAGAATGTCTCCTCGTGGGAAATGCAGACGAGACAACGGCGCCAGTTAGAGAGAAGATTTGATGAACTCATAAAAGAGATCCAATCACAACCTGGATTTTCCGACTTCTTCCGTCCACCCAGCGAAGAAGCGCTGAAATCGGCGGCAAGTGAAGGCCCCATTGTTGTCATTAACATTTCCCTTCATCGCTGCGATGCCTTTTTAATTCAGCCTGGCGGCATCAGACTGGTAGAGCTACCTGACTTGACTATGCGAGAAGCTTACCAATATGCCAAGAATCTGCGACAGTCTTCAAAACTTCCATCGGACATGGTGTCTCTCTTAGAATGGCTATGGGTTTCCATCGCACGTCCGTGTCTGAACGCGCTCGGGTTTAAAAATGCCGTGTCTGACGGGAACTGGCCCCGCATCTGGTGGATTCCTACCGGCATCCTCAGCCAATTCCCTCTTCATGCAGCAGGGCTATACGAAACGCCATCTGTGGATACAGTGCTTGATCGTGTCATGTCATCCTACGCATTGTCAGCTCGGGCATTAATTAGAGGACGTCGAAGCCAGATAAAAAAGCCAAACCAGGCCTCAACGAATCGTGCCCTATTAGTTGCGATGCGAGCCACTCCAGGTTTGCTGAGCGATGGGTTCCTCGAATTTGCTCAGAATGAAGTAGACATGTTGTCGGATATGTGCTCTTCGCTGAACCTAGAGAGCGTCAAGCCGAAACTAAATAAGGATTCTGTGCTGGAAAGCCTGCGCTCAAGCCGGGTTTTCCATTTTGCTGGTCACGGGAAATCAGATCCGAGGAAGCCTTCACAGAGCACACTGCTCCTGGAAGATTGGCAAACCAATCCCCTAACTGTTGAAGACCTACGCGATCACCAGCTACAAGAGAATGGGCCATTCCTCGCCTACCTCTCTGCATGCTCCACTGGAGCAAACGAGGCGTCTGAGCTCGCGGACGAGGGAATCCACCTCATCAGTTCCATGCAGGTTTCTGGCTTTCGGCATGTCGTCGGGACGCTGTGGGAAGTCTCGGATAGGCATTGTGTGGATGTGGCTAGGGCGTTTTACCAGACACTTGGCGACGAGGGGATGACTGATAAAGCCGTCTGCCGAGGGCTGCATTGCGCCATCAAGGCATTGAGAGATGATCAGGTCAAGGAGGAACAAGTCAGAAACGTATGCTTGGTGGATACCGAGGGATTGGGAAGCGAGCGAATGAATTGCTACTGGATACCCTATGTGCACTTTGGTGTATAAATACTCGCTAACAACATAGCGGCCACAGAGGGCGTCAGATATATATAAAGAATTTTTGGTCTATTACCATAACATATTTCTTGATTTCTTTAAGAGTCGAAAGGTGGGCGTTAGATGGCTATGCCGGAGGCATGCGGGCCAAAATAACGACATATGAAGAATTGACTTGAATATATTTAAAAAAAACAACAAGAAAAAAAAGGGTCACTGGGTGCCGACGTCAGTTTGTGGGAATCGAAGGAGCAAGACGACTGGAGGTTTGATCTTGATGAACTCGAGCCACTGATTCGTCCCAACACAAAGATGATCATCAAGTATGGTATTCCCTATATACTCTTGGCTTTTCAACACTGAGTCGAAGTCTTTGCTAGCCCGTTTCTTTTATCCAGTAATCCCCAAAACCTGCTCGGCACGATCCTGCGGAGAGACGCTCTTAAGAGAATCGTTGAGATTGCAGCCAAGAAGAATATTATAGTATTCAGCGACGAGATCTATCACCCAATCTTTTACCCTACCTCTTCAACTGAAACAGACATTCCACCGTCTATTCTTTCATTCGGATACAAAAACACTATCGTGACATGTTCCCTCTCGAAGAGCTATTCGCTAGCTGGGCTTCGCCTTGGCTGGGTAGCACTAAGTTATACCGCTAAATATATCTGGGGCTACTCAGTGCAAACTTCAATAATTTTCATGGATCAGGACCTTACGTTACAGAGTGACAACCGATATTCTAATGGAAGAGAGTGAATAGCACCGTTGATCGAACGGCCTCGTTCTAGTCCGCCCAATCAGTCATCTCGCCCTACACTATTTTACGGAAGTTGCGTTCTTCTCGATGGACTCCACGAGCAGTCTCATCCTATGGACTTAAATATCGTCTAACCTAGCGGGGTAAAAGACCAGTCGTATCAGTTTAAATACTAGTCTAAAAGGCTTAATATCTTAAGGTCTCTAGTGCCGACAAGGGTGGGATGTCAATTTCGATGTGTCGTATGAACTGTCAAACTGTTGGAGATTTGAAAACACCGGAAGTCATGGCAGGTTTCGCAACTTACCCGGAATCATTCCACAAATTGAATGACACTGTCCAATTTCTGGAAGGGTATTATAACAATATAGCCTGCTCATTTCTACGGCCGAGAGTCACAATGATTTCGAACATTCTCTATTAATTTTGCGAGCACTCCTCAGATCCAACTCCACTGGTTAATACGAGGGCGCCTTAAGGCGCGCCCACATTTCCGAAGGTGGAGTGGAGAACAAAGCGCGCCCTTGGCTCTACACGCAGAATCTACATAGTTCTAGCAGAATGTTGGAACAGTAGCCGGATACCCGCCTAACCAAAGCCATTATCCGTTATTGACCGAATTACGCGGCTTTCCGGTCCCGAGGGTAAGCGAAGACGATCCCTAAAAGTGGTCAACTTTGACAGAATGCCCGCAAGGGAGTTGTGATAGGCTAGCGAAATTTCCATCTCGAAAACAAACTTCGGGTGACTGTTACTTAAACTATTTCCCAAATTCTCATCATACCTCCAAAGCGCATGTCCAAAGTTCAATCTTGTCTTTGATAATTACCACGGATTGCACGACTCCTCTTCCCTATCACACAATGCTCCAACTTCTCGACTCGGCGGCGGACGCCATTGGCTGCACACCTCTTGTGCGCTTAGATCGTATAACTTCCTCTTTAGGACTCAGCGGAACCATTCTTGCCAAACTTGACTACCTTAATCCCGGGGGTTCGAAAAAAGATCGCGTCGCACTTGGCATTATCGAGGAAGCGGAGAGGCTGGGCACACTCAAGCCTGGGCAGGCGGTGGTTGAGCTCACGAGCGGTAACACGGGGACGGGGCTTTCGATCGTCTGCGCCATCAAGGGCCACCCGTTTATTGCCGTTATGTCTCGAGGGAACTCAATTGAGCGAGCTCGTATGATGTCGGCTCTAGGCGCCGAGGTTGTCCTGGTTGACCAAATGCCCGGCTCAATACCTGGCCAGGTCTCTGGAGCCGACCTCGCCCTCGTGGAAAAGAGGGCGAAAGAGCTCGAAATTGAACGCGGACTTTTCGTGCCGACCAGTTCACCCGTGACGGAAACTGGATGGCACATCACGACGGAACTGGCACCGAACTCTGGCAGCAGACGGACGGCCACCTTGACGGATTTGTCGACTTTGTCGGTTCTGGAGGCACATACGCCGGTGTGACCAAGAAGCTCAAATCGGTGAACCCGTCAGCGAAATGCCTCATTGTCGAACCGGAGGGGGCTGCCGTCTTGGCCAAGAAGGGAGTCTCGCAATCAGAACACCCCATCCAAGGAGGCGGTTATATGATGCCCGACCTGGTCTATCTGAAAGATGTTCCCGTCGACGGCTACATCCAAGTAAAGGGCGATGAGGCGAAGCAAGGATCCCGTCTCTTGGCAAGTAAGGGGGGTATTTTCGGAGGATTCTCCAGTGGTGCAAACGTCAGCGCAGCGATCAAGCTGCTAGAGGGCGAAATGAGAGGAAAGACGATTGCAATTATGATCTGTGATTCTGGTCTCAAGTATCTCTCGACCGATCTCTGGGAGAAATAGCGCTCAACTGCTTATTCAATTTTATCTTGCGTGCTGTCCCAGCATGGTGGTAACGGCCCTTTTTTTAAGCATAGTTAGGAGGGGAGCATTTGGGGGTTCTATTTTTAGAGGGAATGAATTAAAAAAAAATTAGGGAGGTTTTTGAACTTGAAAGATTAGAGCTTACCCCCCTATACATATTTTTAGTGTTTGTGTTTTCGCAGGCAAATCGAAAAACGACATATCTTAATGCGGATTAATCCAGCATTGTTGCAGAGTAGTCTTTGGCTTCAGCATAGGTTCCACATACCCTTTCTTGTTTAGAACCCCCCTGCAAGCCTCGCGTGAAATCTTGAGGTTTGTTCTATTTCTTCGGGAGCCTTAGAAATCCCATGAGTATAAGATAATCCTCATCCGCTATTATTTTTCTTCGGCATGATGAAAAGGCTAGGCTTTCAAGGAATATGCTCGAAATCTGACATAAAGCCAACTGCGTCTGTCCTAATTTTCACCAAATTCTTCAAAGTGATTCAAAGGGCTCCTCTCACGTAGCCTCAGCTATAGTTTTAAAATGAGAGCAATTGGAGACTCCGATACACAAATTCTTGGTGGTGGGTCGCTTATATCCCTATGTTAGAGGCCGTCTTACATAAGCTCATGCGATCAGAAGGAAATGTACTGCGATGGCGCAAAATGTATATATCTTGGATTTTTTATCAGAGAACCAAAAACGCCGGGGGCGCCGCCCACTATTCCACGTCTGGTCGGGTCTACCAGGTAAGTTCATCCAAGTGCGTGTGGCAAACGATGTAGATGACTGAATCAGGAAAGTCGCGTTCGAGTCAAGCTTCGAACGGTCTGGCTATTTTGGACCAAGGATTCTTTCTGGCTAGAACCATCCTATGACTCGCAGGGCCAAAACTTTTTCGGTCCCGAATTGGCATCAAGGTTGGGTGGCTGCCGTGCTATCTACTGTTCTCGTTCAACCCAGGAACGGAACAAGGTGGGGGATGTCCAGCGGGTGCATTTTTCCAATTCACAAGGCCTCGTTTCTCGGTCATCTGATAAACGTCACGGGTATCATTGGCCATTATCAATGGGGAAAAAACCCGCGTATTTGGATCGGGAGTTTACTGGAAACAGCCAAACCTTCAGTGGCGATGCTGCACGTGTACAGGCCGCTAACAACGTGATGCGGCTGATTGGATGGGAATGCCGGCGCACTGTGCGTGTCTCAGAAGCTGGCCGCAACACCACAGATCTACTCGCCTAGTCATCTCAGCCGCCATCTTGAGAACTCTTTTTTCTTCTCTCCTCTCCACCTTCTTTCTGTTCTTCCCCACATTCTTTTTCAATAAGTAACACGAGACCACGGCATCTCACACCAGACTCGTCATCGGCAGGGATCTGGCGGGAGCATCACCTCTAACGCGACCAGAGTCAGATAGAGACTGGCTGCAGACGACCGCGCCCCACAGTGCTCCGCTACGACGGCGGATCCTCCGGATGCACAACAAGCAAGCGCTGGGCATAAGAAAACGCCAGGCCGCGCCGGCTCAGCCTGTATACACTTCGGCTCATCGTGCCATTTTCTGACTCCGATTCTGCTTTCCTGCACTCCCACGCCCTGCTGGTCATCATGGTGAGCCTCGACGATGACGAGAACCGGCTTCCCGTGACTGGCTCCGAACAGGAGGACCTGCTCACGCTCTCGGTCACTGAAACCGTCACTGAAACCATCACGACGGCGCGCCACCAACGCTCGGCCTATGATGACGGCGAGCACCCCGATGCGCCGCTCGACCTGCACGTCGAAATCGACGACAGCAGCCCGCCAACGCCGCGCTTCATCCAGGACGAGGGCTCCTGGAAGCGGTGGAAATGGGTCCCCTACCGCTTCCGCAACCTCTCCACGTCCATCGCCGCCTGGTCCAAGGGCCCCGTCAACCCGCGGCCCTGGCGCATCAGGCCCTTCTTCCCCGCCGTTCAGGAATACCCTCTGGTCCTGGTCAACCGCTTCATCCCCAAGTTCAAGCACCGCGCCTGGCTGCTGGCCGCCTACTTTTCCATCTGGTTCGTCACCTTTTTCCTCGTCAAGCGACGGGGCACCATGGCTACCGAGATTGCCGGATGGGGTGAGCCTCAGAGCATCGGGTGTGGCGTCACTTTCTTCGCCGCAGGGAATTCCTGCGGCATCGATGGCACCGAGTGCCGTCCCTTCAACGGCACCGGGTTCCCCTTCCGCTGCACCGCCGACTGCGAGAGTCGCCATGTCCTGAACCCGCGTGCTGTGGGCGACCAGGAAGTCATTTACCAGTCCTTCGTCATTGGCGGAGGTCAGACAGATGGCAAGCCTACCTACCGCGGCGACTCCTTCGTCTGTGCGTCTGCCATCCACGCCGGCATCATCACCAACACCAAGGGAGGCTGCGGCGTTGTCAGGCTGGTCGGCCGTCGCGAAGACTACCCCAGCGCCAAGAGGCACGGCATCAGCAGCGTGTCGTTCGACTCGCACTTCCCGGTGTCGTTCAACTTTGTCGAGGATGTCGACTGCTCCGCCGCGGACACACGATGGTCTCTGCTGGGGCTGACCGCCACCTTCACCGGCGTACTGTCAGTATTCACCAACTCCCCGGCCCTCTTCTTCTTCCCCAACTTCATCATGATATTCTGGACGGTGGGAATGGCCCTGGACCCGCCTCCGTACGTGACCCTCACCGCGCTCTTCTCCGGCATCCTGGGCAAATTTCTGCCCGCCATGTTTTGCGCATGGACCATATACGACAGGATGGGCGTCCGCCGCACTCTCAACGGCCTCACGGCTCAGTTCGAAAAGACCATTTTGTGGCTGGGTCCCTGCTGGGTTGGCGCCATGAACAACTACACCTTGAGCTTCATCCCCATCCAGCGGCTGACCAAGCATGACCTTGACCAGCAGCCCGGTGCGAGAGCCGCGCTGGCAACCATTGTCAGTCTGCTGTTCACCATCATTGTCTGCCAAGCATGGTTCTTCAGGCAAGAGGGCCGCATGATTAAGTATCTCAAGCTCTACGCGCTCTTCATCGGCGGCATTTTCGTGTGCCTCGGACTGCCAGGGCTGAAGCTCCGCATCCACCACTACATCCTGGCCTTGCTCCTGCTCCCTGGAACCAGCATGCAAACGCGGCCCTGTTTACTATACCAGGGTCTTTTGGTTGGTCTCTTCATCAATGGCATCGCCAGGTGGGGATTTGATCCATTGCTGGAGACCCCAGCGGCGCTGCAGAGCGACGCCCAGAAGGGAACAAAACTCCCCGTTATTCAAGAGCCAATCATCAACCTGGCCAACAACACCATCGATGTGTCTACCATCACCTTCAAATGGGAAGACCCCCCTAGCCCCATCTACGACGGCATCAGCATCCTAGTCAACGATGTTGAGCGATTCCGCACCTATTTCGACGGCACTGTAGACGAGAAGAAGCAGTTTGTTTGGACTAGACCAAGCGATTTAGACTTGCCCGAATACTTCCGATTCGGTTTCATGAAGGGTAGCTCCAGCGGGGACTACAGCAAGGCGGGCACATGGGAAGGGGACGGCAACTGGAGGAGGATGAAGGCTGGCCCGTCGCGCCGGAGTCTGGACGAGGAAGAGAGGATACGGCGTTGATGATCTGATTTGGACGGACCGGAATGCACGCTTCACGATACACGGACTATATACAAACAACACACACTCACACGGATACCACACGCATACATGGCATATGAAATTGACTAGCATGGGACATACACTTATTACCTGATCAAGACACCTCCTCCACTGTTAATTGGCAGACCTTCCCCCATGTGCGTGGCTCCACATCTCCGAGTCCCCCGGGCCGGTCATACCCCGCGCACCTTGGGCTGTCGGCCGGTCTTCTGCTCGCTTTCGGTTCCGGGCCCTTGTCGTTTTCTGAGAACCTGGTCGTTTGGTTTTTTTTTTTTTTGCTTTACCTTGATATCATTTTGTTTTAGAGTTATTGCGTGGTTGATACCTCATGAATTGATGCTTATTTCTTCCCATCCGCTGAACGAATTATTTGATGTCAAACAAACAGGTTTTTCTGCTTGCCCCGCCCGCCCGCTCACTCACTCACACCCTCCCTTCATTCATAAAACGTTGACCTTTCATCGCCTGGATTTCGATTACACTGCATCATCTCAACGTACACTGTAATACTAGGGATATTTCCGACGGTAAAAAGAAAGAGCACAAATCACAAGCCAAAAAAAGATGCCTCCCCGTATCCCAACAGAGGCAGACTTTGCCCCTCTCTCATCCGCCCTCCCCGTCGCACTGCACTTCCCCTCCCCGCCCGAGTCGACCACGACGTTCCTGGTCCTGTTCCACGGCCTGGGCGACCACGAGACCCCCTTCGCCGGCTTCGCCCGCAACATGGCGCTCCCCGGCGTGATGGGCATCTCCGTCCGCGGCACGTCCGTGCTGCCGGACATGATGCTGCCGCCCGGGGCCGGCGGCGAGGGTTCGCAGCCGCACTGCCACTGGGGCGACGACCTGACCCTGGACCCCGCGACGGGGGATATCGACGAGGACCCCGGGTTCGACAAGGCGCGCCGGCTGGTCATGGACAGGCTCGTCGGCGAGGTGCTGATCGACAAGTGCGGCTGGGAGATGAGCGATATTATCCTCTTCGGCTTCGGCCAGGGCGGCTCGCTGGCGCTGGGCCTGGCCTCCAAGCTGCGTCAGCCTGAGCGTGTCGTCGACGTCACGGAGGGCGAGGGTGAGGGCGAGGGCAAGGGCCGCGCCGGGACCGCGTTCAAGGGCGCAGTCTCCATCGGCGGCCCGCTGCCGCAGTCCATGGTTCCCACCGTCAGCGCGCGGGACAAGAGCCGCACCAGCGTGTTGGCGGTCCAGCTCGAGTCGGACGCCGTCGAGGCGGTGAAGCGCGAGTTTGCGGACGTGAGGGTGGTGCAGTGGAAGAGAAGCGGCGTTTCCATGCCGCAAAGCAGAGAGGAGGTGCTGCCGTTGATGCAGTTCTTTGCGGATAGGCTTAAAACCGAGTGGCAATGAGGCCTTACAGGCAACAACGATGGGAGCGCTGGGTTATTTTATACCACGACTACAAGGGAGCAAGTATAGTTATGTGGCTAAACGCCATGTTTGGCAATGGGTATCATTATTCGTTGATTCGTCACAATCCCCAACTCTCTCAATCCCGGCTACCAGTTTGAAACATCTCGGCCAAGATATCCCATTTTGCGGATTGCGCATCGCTCGTCGCCCTCGCAACACTTCGCAGCCCCCCGCAGATGAACCGTAAATGCCTCTCGAAATCGGCCTTTACTTCTCTCAACACGCTCATATATGTCTTCCCCGGTTCGGGTTTGGCCGGTGTGTCCTCCTCACTTTCGTCGTCGCTGTCACGGACGTATCTCGAAGTCTTTGCCCTCGGTGTCGTTGGAGGTCTCGGCGACGACATGACTGATAGTCGGGTGAGCTCTCTTAATTCTTCGACTTCCTTGGCATGGGATGCTTGAGCTTGTTCCAGCCTGGTGGCCAGGTCGAGGATATCAAGGAAGCACTCCCTGATGGGGGTCAGCCGGGAACCGAGACAGGCTTCGTCAACGACGCGTTTCATAAAGGCGGCATGAATAGAAATCATGGCATCCACATCATGAGCCTCTTTCAAATCATGCCTCATCTTTGAGCTGTTTGGCGCAAGCACCAGTGTCGCCATGTATGTTTGTAGAGTAGTCGAAAACCACAGCAGACTATTTCGCAGTGAATAGTAAAGAGCTCGTTCCTCCCAGTTGTCGTCATCTGTCCAATAACTCTCAAGGATCTTTTGCTTTCGGAGCACGTACAAAGCTCTCCTTAGCTGCAATAGCAATGTAAAAATATTCTGGTACTGTGTGATGCTGTCCTCAGACAAGACCATTTGGACTGGCCAAGACAGACGATAGTTGACCAAGACCGCCGGGATCACAGCCCTCACAGACTCTCGCGCTTCTTGGACAGGCACTCGCTGACCATTGGGGCTGACATGAACAGATAGGCGTGAAAAGTCGGGTAACAGTGACGCGAATGCCTCCTGGGCGGTATTGGTCAATCCATAACGATTGTACCAACTAGGATTTAGAGCATCCAGCTTGCCAAACAAGTTGCCGGACAAGGCTTCGATTGCTGAGCCGTCCGACATAAAGTAGAGGCGCTCCATGGCATCCAGAGAAGACCACAGTCCACATTCTTCAAACAGCGCATTTCGAAGTGTAGTAGAGGTAGTGTTATACTTGCTCTGGATCCACCGGTCAAAAGCAGCATCGAAGAGGTGGTGAAAAGGGGCCAATTCAAACCCCGGCGGGCAGATGGCTTCGTAGTCCAGCGGTGGCTCTGCGGCACTCCACTTGGATCCCGCGAGCCCAAGCCGCCCCAGTTTCTTTAGAACGACAATATTTTTGCCGGTATTGAATATTTTGTTTGCGGCGGGCTGCAGGAATTTTGGTGCGTGTAATTTCCCATCAGTCGTGCGGCGAAGTCGATACTGGTCACTCCAGATCTTGCTCAGATGCACTCGGCTCTGCCCTTGGGAGACGAAGAAGATTTTGTCGCCCGGCAGCAGCTTACCTTCGTCCATCCAGAGGCGGATGGGCCTCAGGTAGACGGCAAAGCATTCCACGAAGATTCTAGCCAGGAATTCATAAATGGCCAGCTTCCCCGCGAGCTGCGTTAGATTTGCCTCTTCGAAAAGCAACTCGAGATAGCGGAAAGCACCGGCATTGGGCACATCCTGCATACGAGCCACAATGCTGGAAAGCGAGTACAGCGGCTCGAGCTCGGGTGCAAGATCTCTTTTGATCCTCAGCAAACTCACCAAGACATCCTGCTTGGGCGCGACCAACTCCGCCTGGATGCCGGTTGCTACCGCGTCAAAATTACGCAAGCGCGAGGCGATGCTATCGTGGAAGACTTGCAGGTGCGCCGTGCGGTGAGCCTGGGAAACGAACTTTCGCAAAACTGACAGCTGGCGTCCCGCTTCCGAAAAGTAACTGATGAGGGCCTTGTGCGTGTCCCACGCTATGTGTGCCATTTGGAACGCGGGGTCGGCCGCTCCATCAGGGCCGAACAAGGTGGTGTTTAACCCCTGGAGCATAAAGAGCACATCTCGTGCTATGTGGAATTCTGTGACGGGGATCTTGCGTGCGTGGCCGGATGAATCCTTTTGTGGTTTTTCAAATCTCCATTCTTGGGCCTTGCGGATATCGTTGAGCTGGGAAATAGCCTCGGGGTGGATGATGAAATCCTCAGCCGTCCTGCCTACCGCCGACGCATCGGACGTGATGGTTGTCTCCCCGGACTCGCTCGCAGAATCTTGGGTATAGTACTCTTCATCTGAGCTGTCGGTATATTTGATGCTTTTCCAAAGGTCCGGGTCCTCGTCCCAGCCATCCTCTCGGGCAATGTCCTCCCACAGGAGATTCTCGGGGCTCTCCTCATCGGGGTCCTTTAGAAGGTCTAGATCGGCAAGATTCGAGTTGTACGTGGGCTTGTCAGAGAGCTCTAAAAGCAAAAACAGGATCTCGGGGTGCCATCTCGAGGGAGTCCGCTCCAGCGTGGCCCGCCGTTCATGCAGGGCGTCTGCAAGCTCATCGCGGAGATTGACACGGAAGCGCTCTTCCAGGCCATCCAGAGTGTTTTCGACTTCGAATTGGTTCGTGCGGAGGTACGGGTTGGTCTTGAAAGTGCGCAGAGCGGCGTCGCGGTGAGCGTTGAACTTGGACGGGTTGGTCTGCGAACCGTCATGAGTTAGCAATTGGGCACAACAAATGGGTTTGTTTCTGGGGAGGGGTGGATTGGCGGTGCGGACCTGAGCAGATGTGCCGGTTACTGCCTCGATAAGCTCTCCGGTGAGGGCTCCCAGCCTCGCAGCAAATGTCATGTCTGTATCATGGGCTTTCGCTGCCCATCGCCTGTTCGACTACTGCCGGGTTGCACCTCGTCATGGCTGCATTCCTGAGCAGCATTGGTGGGGTGACGCATGCAGAGCGCGCGTCTGGCGCGTCAAACGGGTGCCCACTCAATAAATTGGTTCATGCAGGTGTCTGATTGGCCCAATTGCTGCAACATCGGCTTCTATATTCGGCCCCTTTAAAACAAACAAGTTGCAGTTTCAACTTCGTCATATCGTCCTGCCGCCGGGCATAAAGACTCCGACTACGTCCCCCCCCTCGCGCGCGTGCTATACATCAGCTATCCTCCCTGCTGCCGGTGCCTGTTCCACGGCACCCTCTTTCATGGGCACCTGAACTGCCTGTCGCTTATCGCACTGCCTGGACCCGCCCGCCACTGTATACGAAGCTCATCCCTTCGCAATCCGACATCATGACTATCGCAAGGCCCGTCCGTATTCTGATCGTCGTATCTTCCATCTTCTGGTGCTACTTCGTCCTCACAATATTTTTCCCATCATGGTCATTCCGAGGGCCCGGCGACCGCTACTCCAACTTTGAGCGGGACCCCAACCTAGATCGTGGGTCTCAATTCCATCCTCGTCGCACCCGGCTGAGCTTTGTAGCTAATGTATCATGATGCGCAGCAACCGGTGAGCCAGAAGGCATGCTAAGACGGACGAACGATAACTACGCCCCCGATGCCGAAAACAGCGAGCGCATCCCCGCGACGCTGCTGGCGCTCGTGAGGAACAAGGAAGTGGACGAAATGGTGGCTTCCATGCGAGACCTCGAGAGGACCTGGAACCACAAGTTCAATTACCCCTGGACCTTTTTCAACGACGAGCCGTTTACGGAGGAGTTTAAACAAAAGACAACCGCTGCGACCAAAGCCAAGTGCAACTATGGTAGGCCTCGCCAAGGATCACATGCAACTTGTCTGGATATGGCTAACAAAGACACCAGAACTAATTCCCAGCGACCATTGGGATACGCCCTCATGGATCGACAACCAGCTCTACGAGGAGTCGACCAAGGTCCTCGAGAAGAGCGGCGTCCAGTATGCCAACATGATTTCGTACCACAAGATGTGCCGATGGAACAGCGGTCTCTTTTACAAGCACCCGGCGCTAAAGGACATTCGCTACTACTGGCGTGTGGAACCCAACGTTCACTTCTTCTGCGACGTCGACTATGACGTCTTTCGATACATGCATGACAACAACAAGACGTACGGCTTCACCATCAACCTGTACGACGACCCCAAGACGATTCCCACGCTGTGGCCTGAGACAATCAAGTTCCTTGCCGAGCACCCGGACTATCTCCACGACAACAACGCCCTCAAGTGGCTGACGGACGATCTCAAGCGTCCCGGCCACAACCTGAAGGCTCACGGATACTCGACCTGCCACTTCTGGAGCAACTTTGAGGTTGCTGACATGGACTTTTGGCGCAGCACCCCCTATGAGGATTACTTCAACCACCTCGACCGCGCCGGTGGTTTCTTTTATGAGCGATGGGGAGACGCCCCCGTCCATAGTATTGCACTGGGTCTGTTTGAAGACAAGAGCAAAATTCACTGGTATGCGTCTCATGCCTGAACCCCCCTTCCCCACCCAGCTTGATTTTAGAACAGTACTGACACTGGTGCTCAGGTTCCGTGATATTGGCTATCAGCATATACCCTTCTTCAACTGCCCCAACTCGCAAAAGTGCAAAGGTTGCGTCACCGGTCGCCTCACTGATGGCGAGGCCTGGCTCCACCACGAGGACTGCCGTCCCAACTGGTTCAAGTACGCACATATGGACTAATTTTCCGTCCGGCACACCCAGCGCAGCGAGCCGTTGCAGATGCCAAGCTAAAGACCGAGTGAATGAGCACAGTACAACTCGTGGCTCAGCGGGGTTTCTTTCATTTCTTGGGCACGACCGGTCATGTATTCATGTAAAATATACGATATGGACATTCCGGGACACGAATTACGGGAGTAGTCTAGATTCCAAAGGGGGATTAATGGGTGTTCTTTGTTTTCATTCTTACTTTTCTTCCATCGGCGCCAAGGGGACAGATCATATAAAACTTGTTTGGGCTGTATTAGATATCCCAAGTCCTAGCCGCACAAGATCGGATTGTATGTTAGTCAATCATCAGATCATGGCAGATGTGAGCAACCTCTTGGTTGGGTATTTTTTGTTCTCGTTACGATTGGTTTGGGTTACATTTGGATATTCTATAGCTCCCCAAACACGGTGACGACGCCAGACGTTCCTCCAACACAGAACTGATCACCCCATCCGTCTTCCCTCCACGCCATGCAGCTGATGACGTTGTTTCGTGTCTTTTCTTTGCCGTCTCTTCCTATGGCCTTCTTTTTGACCTCGAAGCCCTGTGGTCCCCAAGGAACCGTTACCTTGGCCACCAGTCGGCCTGTTAACAGCTCCCAAGCCCAGATCCTCCCCTGGTTCTCGGGCGCCGGCTCGCCCGTCATCTCGTCGCCTGCGATGACATACTTTTCCTTTCCTCCAAGGAGCACCTGCACACGGAGCTCCTCGTTCTTCCAGCCGGGGTTTGCGTAGGCGCGCAGGCAGGTGCCGTTGTCGCGGTCCATCAGACGCAGCTTGCTATCCAAGCTCCCGACGAGCATTGCCTTGCCGTCCCGCGTGAGGCTCACGCTCGTAACGCTTGCCCCGATGACATCCGTGACGCAACGGCCCATGCGGACGTCATAACTACGGACGCGGCCGTCGACGCTTCCCGCAACAAGCTCGGGGCCACGAACGGCTATCGAGGTGACGGCATCGCGCGCCTCGTCGAGGACTTGAATTGGCTTGAAGCTATTGCTCTTAGTGTCCCAGAGACGGACAGTTGTGTCAAAGCCTCCGCTGGCGATAAGAGAGTCGCCCTCACCCGCGAAACTCACACAATTGATACGAGACGAGTGGCCTTGGGCGTTGCCGCCAAAGCGGCGAGTAGTGACGGCAGTGGCCACATCCCAGAGGAAAACGGCACGGTCACCGCCACCGGAGACGAAGCGCTCATTGTCGGCCGCCACGGCTAGACTCAAAACCTCGTAGCCATGGGCGGCGTACGTCTGGATGAGGCGACCCTGGGGCACGGAAGGTCTCTGCTTAGGGTTCTCTCCCGGGAGCGAAGTGCTGGGAAAGGGGTTATACAAGCGGATGGAGCGGTCCGCGGAACCGGTCAGAATGTAGGTCCCTGGCGAGGCTGAATATGCAACGGCATGGACGGGGCCTACGAGGTTATTAGACGACAAGGTCAGCCGGGCGGGAGAGAGGGAGAGAAAGGCAGGCAGGCAGACAGGCAGACAGGTGAGGACGAACGCCACACCGGACACTAGGGAGGGGGAGGGGGAGGGGATGAGACTATGGTGGTGAGGAAACAAGAGATGGGACAAAAGGACTTGTCATGAAGGGGCTTGAAGGGGGCATGAAGGGGCCTGGAGGGGGGGTGAAAGCTCACCGTTTGCGCCGAGCAGGTGAGCGCAAGGCTCATCGGGAAAACCCATTTCGGGAGGCCTCCTTGTCCATTATCTCCTGGGCACAGAAAGACCCGATCTTGGGCGAGTCTCGGCCGACGCTCGAGCAAACGAGGGCAGAGAGTTATAATGCGACAGCAAAACCGGTCCAGTATAAGTTTTGGGGGGAGGGGGACAAGGTACAGATTGAGGCTTCGGCCGCGAGGACTGCTGCGCTGCCATAGGCGGTACCTACGTGTCGGTACTCAGGTATCCACAAGGCCAAAGGGTACGTACCGCCCAACGGCCGGCAACTGGCCCCAATCCGGCCTAGCCCCCTTCAACTTCGCTTGGTTGTACCGCAGCAGCGCATTTCGGTTCCACTGGGAATTGCAACCCCAGCGCAGAGAGCAAGCTGTCAATCGGAACAATGCCGCCGCACGTTGTCGATCTGTTTTTTAAGGGATGGCCCGTGTCTTGTGTCGAATTAAACCAAAATTTCCGTTTTTCGACAATGCTGTACCCTTCTGGTCCTAGGGCTGTGAAGGGGGGGGGATAGCGGAAGGAACGGGGGGCGACGACGAGGGTGCAGCTTTCTCTCTATTGTTCGGCTCGAGGACAACAGTCGCACAAGCTTGCAGCCAGCATCAGCATCAGCAGCAGCAGCAAGCAGAGCCATTGAAACCCCGCCCATGTCCCTCCTCCCAGAGAGGGCTCACTGCAACGTGCAACGGATAATTCATCTCAATAGTAAATGGCTTCACCCGGGCGGGATGAACCGAATTGCTATAAATAAATGGCGGCATGGTTCGAGGCTGAATTATTCCGGCCGTTAACACCACCATCTGGACCTGCACCCGGTTGGGTTTGTCCCCATGCCAAGGTCGTCTACCTGTATCTCTCGCAACACCCTGTCCGCGGGCATGCTCTCTCACATACACGCACACGCACATGCAGACACCCACACTTACTCTCTCTCTCTCCCTCGCTCACTCACTCACACCCACACATACATACCAACGCACACACACACACACACATACACATACACAAACACATGCTCATACACACCACAGAACCCACCCTCCACAAACCCAACAAGCCATCATGCAGCCCTGCTCTCCCCCCAACTATCTAGTCGTCCATATTCCCCTCCCCCTTCCCCCCCTTGTCTAGACCTCACCCCCTCCCACTACACCCCCAACCCATGCGCCATCGTCATCATCAACATGTCACACACACACCAAGGCGATCCTTCAGCGAAACGGCAAACATTCTGCCTGAATCCCTCCAGTTTTCATTCACCCTTGTTCAGCCTATGCAAGCCCAAACTATGTATCGTCTATCCCCCGGTGCCCCCCCCTCGTTCCCCTCGTTCCCCTGCCTCCTCCTCCTCCTCCTTTAAACCCCCCCCCCTGGGCGCGCGCGACTAGTCTCCAGGCACCTTTTCCGAATCCGTTTACACGCGCATACGCTCGAGCACGCCCACGACGCAACCCCAATCGCACTTGGCCACCTCGAGGAGCGATACACG
>JAHVYC010000142.1:92270-124291 GCA_020623665.1 Calonectria multiphialidica
CCCCCCCCCCCCCCCCATGAAGCCGGCCGCCCCCGAGAGCCTGAACCCCTGCCTCCGCATCTTAATACCAGCCACGACATGTCACATCATATTCTCACCCCTTCAATACGCCCAAACGGCATGCACCTCTTGTCTCACCAGCAATGTTGGGATTCTGCATTGAGTTTGATTCCACGAAAGAAACGGCAGCATTGAGTGACATTTCCCTAACTACCTCGTCTCAACCCCAACATTCATCCCCGTCCATGCATGACATCGTCACACATGATAATTGAAATTCGTTCAACCCGTGCAAACCTATACTCCAATGCTAGGTAGCCCCTGAAGCCTATAAACATTTCCCAAGCAGAAACCATCAACTAACTCCGCTCCCATATATATATAATGAAATGAAAAGAAAACAAAACATGGCTGTAGGATAATACAATAGGGGGGAATACAACAGGATGGGAGACAGCTCATATACGCCAAAAAAGAAACCCCTAAATGAGCTATGCCATCCGGCCGCCCAATCAACCATGCTCCAGTTACTTAGCCCAGTGCCATCGCGATGCAACGCCAGATAATGCGAAAGAGCAAACCCGTGAAAAGATAAAAAAAAAACCAGAAATAGTAGATGGCTCAAGGCGCCATTCGCTTCAAGCAACAGACGCTCACCTCAGCGTCAAGTAAATATTATCCAACTCTTTGGGATAGAGGACCTCAATAGGGTCGTTAATTTGCCATCGTAAACCCTTGTCATCTCCACGTTCGTCGCCACCGTACACCACACGGTAGCCGTCACCCGATCCTGCTGGCTGAGTGCCACGGTCCCGGATCAGGCCAAGTGTTCCAAGGCGTCTCTGAATGGCATCTCGAGCCCTTGCGGACTCTTCCCAGACACCACCCATAGAATCAACAACCCCCAACACCATCCTGACATCTTCAATAAAATCGCCGAGGTGGGAGAATCGGCCGCTGGCAGTGAGCACATCTACAGCTTCGGTTACAACCATTGCTGTAGTTGGTGGGAACGCGCTGGCTACATCTGACCCGTTTCGGTAGAATTGCAGAACAGCCTTGACAACTTCCAGAATGTTGGTGGAGTGCTCGTAGCATCCTTGGATATAAAGCGATGTCGTCTGAGGGGATGGTCGGCTGCCACTAACGCTGTGGCGACTCAACTTGATCATAGCATGGTTGTAGAGCAGGTGCATGGTCAAGAATGGACCCAGTTCCCCTGCCACGGCCGAGTACTCCAGATTTGCCGAGGAAAACGTCCATCGATGAGGCAGCATCCGGTACCAGTCTTGAACCTGCTTGTTGATTCTGTGCAGCTCCGAGTCTGTGTCGAGAAACGTGGTGCGGCGGGCCATTCGATAGACGCGGGAAACTGCCGTGGCCCAGATATGGACCATCTCGACGAGACAGGCGGAAACCCCCACCTCCCTCTCGTTGATGCTCGAAAGGTTCGAAATATAAGGGTTGAAGATTGGCGATGAGCTCTCCATCTCTCGTTCGAAGCTCTGGGAATCGGTAGGGAGTCGGGTGTATATGTCTTCAGAGTTAATCATAGCTGGTCGGTCTGGAAAGTAGCCATTGAGGCGCTCCAGCATAAATAACGACCAAAACGTTCTCCTCCTCGACTCACGGTATCCTGCTTTGCTCATGCCGAAAGGATAAATCTTCAAGTTTGCGTCTGGTGACTCCTCAAGCTCAACGTTGAGCTTCAAAGCCATCATCGCGGTCATGGCCGCCGACATCATCTCGTTTGCATCTGGCATTCGGAATATAGAGATGTAATAAAGGGAGAGGAGCAGTCTGCATTGTACTAGCTGCAGTGAATCGTTGGTGGACATCCGCTGGGCGTAGTGGGCCACCTGTGCGTATTCGAAAGCGATAGTTTTTGATCCTCCAGATAAAGCCACACCAACGGCCAAGATGCTGTACAGGAGCATCAGATCATCGGGGGACTTTTGCTGGTTCGGGTTCGCAACCCATGCCTGGAACGAAGACTCGGGAACAAAACGTAGAATCCTGGTGCTGTCGATTCGACCGAAGAAGTGTGACAGTACGGTCTGAATGGACTGAGGATCTGATACGGATGGATCAGAAGTCCAGGCTCGGTTCAACACATCTTCAGCAATGCGAGGTAGCTCGGTGGCCTCGTGTTTAACTGGAAATTGGGCCCGAGGGGGCTCAGGAGGGATCATCGGGGTTGCTGGTTCTCCAGCAGTTACGTAGCTGTCGTATCCCACTCGGAGTCGCTTGTGGGATCCGGACTCTGGTGATGGTTGACGCAAGGTGGTTCTCGGTGACACTGGTGAACTGGCGTTGCTCCCGGGCACCCGCAGGTCGCTCTGCCTCGATGGCCCACTCAGTTTGCGCATGTCGTCCAACTCTGCGGGAGGTGTAGAAGGAGAAGTGTTGTGACCTCCTCGTGGACTAAGCCGTCCGTCAGCCAACGTTCTGGAAAAGGCATCACATCACCCCGATACTTTACTTACGCATTCTTGAATTTGCAAATTCGGCCAAACTTCTCGCACTGAAGACACCGAGGATAATCGGGGTCACACTTGATCTTCTTCTCCCGGCAAGTAACGCAAGCGATTGCGAGGCGCTTCCTGGGCTTCCCTGCCTTGGTAACTCCCCAGTGGGCATTTACAGCCTCGCCATCGATGACTGTCTTGCAGTGGCTGCCATCGTCGTAAAAATAACACATGCCCTCGCCCGGGACTTCTGCTGCTCGGACGAAGCGCGGCAGGAAGTGGGTTCCGGTCCAGATTTTGGGACCCAGGCCGTCCTTGGATGGGATACCTTCCGAAGTAACCGTGCTCGTGGGTGTCGGTGGAGGGTTCGGCCGTTGCTCTGGGTAGCTGGGGGCTGGTCGATCCTTGGATCCGGGAAACTGCAGTCGAAATTGATCCTGGGGCGAGCGGAAGGAAGCATCTCCAGAACCTAGAGAGTACTCGTGTCGAGTTGTGTCTTGTTGCATGGACCATTTCCCTGCCTGGGCATCCGATCGCGACGCAGGGCGAGCATGCTCGCTCTCACGGTAGCGGGGTGACTCGGGTCCAGAGAATGACCTTGGGACGCCATGGGAAGAGTGCCTTTCCGCCGGTTCAAATTTGGTGTCGTAGGAAGCTCGTGGGTGCGATACAGGAGGGGAAAGAGTCTGCGAGAAGTAAGAATTTGGGTGCGGCCTTTCGCTTGCTGGTGCGTGAGAACGGTCCAGAGGAGAAGTCGAAGAATAGGACCCCGGGCGGTCCGACACGGGCGAGTGAAGTGGCCGAACAGGTGGTGGCGGCCCAAAGAGGCTGCTCAAAGATGGAAGTTGCTGTCGTGGTGTAGTTTGGCCGGCCGAGTTTGGGCGGTTATGGCCTCCCTCCACACTCTGATCCGCAGACATGTCGATTTTCATGGGCTTCTCATGCCTGGGCATGGAAGACGAAGTAAGTGCTGGCGATACCCAGGGCTGGTCGGCAGATTGTGACGAGCTAGACGAAAATGATGAAGCGCCGGGGCTCACCAGCTCCGGAGGGGTATCTGGGAGAACCAAGCGTGGATGAGAGTCTAAGACGGGTAGGATCCCCATTGAGAGAGTTACTCGATGTGTCTCGAGTAGCAGCAGCTGAGCATATCTGAAGTTTTAAACACCGAGAGACGATGCGAGGTGATGAACATCAGCCAGCAACAACAGTCAGTGGGGAGGGGGAACCAGCTGAATAGATATCCCCTCGGATGGCACTACCGCACGAGCGTCGCTGATGTCCTGGGGTGTGTCTCCGGAGCTTTGCCAAGACAGGCCACTATGAAGGGACGGCGGAATCCCAATCCGGATAGTTGATACCAGGAAGACGCTGGTTAAGCAGAGGGAGGGGTGTGGTGTGCCAATCTTAACACGACCCAGACTGTCGGGAGGAGTCAAGATGACCAGGGGCTCCAGGGAGAGCGGAGACCAGTTCGGTTATGGAAAGAGTCGACTGGTCGTGGCAGACTTACAAGTGGATCGGGTGCGGAAAACGGCCAGGGCAGAAAGGGAGAGCAGGGCAGGAAGGCGATGTGACGAGGAGGATGGGAGGCTAGTGATATAACATCGCAGAGTGCCAAAGGAGTATGGATATGGCTAAAGCGGCCGACGCCGCCGCATCGCCCAGCGCAGTCAAACCTGTCAGAGGCGAACGGGACGGGCTGGACTGGCCTTGATTAGATTTGCGAGACGCCGGTCCACGACCACCGCCAAACAGCCGCAGGCCTACGGCCGCCACGCGAGTGCGAGCCCCAGAGCTGTCTTGGAGTGGTGCCGTCACCACACGTGTGGTGCGGTACGCATCTGTGGCCTTATTTGCATGGGATGGGATGAGATGGTATGGGCTTGGATGACTTGCGGATGCTAGCGCAGACGTCTAGCGATCCCAACTCGGTCGCCATCGGCACCAACGGCAGGACGGGTACAAGATGGCGTGGACGCCAACCCAACGGCTCTCAGCCGGGGGACGGTTCAACTCACGTTCGATGGGGATCCCAGCTGCAGGCGCCATGGATGAGACATGGGTAGCCGGGCGCCGGGGGACGGGGCCGGGTGGGCGTGCAGTCGCCGAAGTCTAGAGGGCGTGTGTGGCTGCACAGTGACGGCTGATGGATGACGGCCGGTGGGCGGTGGGCGGATCAGCAGCGCACAAAGCCGCGAGCGAGACAAGCAAGCTCCGGGAGTCCTGAGTGGAGCGGCCAAAGGGTCAGAGTCAGGTCAGGCTGCCAGGGGGGTTGCTTTGCGTCAGCCAGATCCCTGATCCAGATTAGGAGACGGGAAGCCGGCCATCTCCCAGAGGAGGCGAGCAATGTCACGGAATATCACTCTGGCATCCGTGCAAGGTTACTTTGGGCCTGGCCACTGACCAGTGGGCGCGGGCCGAGTACGGATATACAAGAGAATTTGGGGATGGACGGGAGCCAAATCAAGACGGGAAGTCCCTTAGGAAGCGGAGAGAGCGCGCATTGAACGTGGATACTCTCCGCTCCAGCTCCGTACCCGCAGTTGAGGGAGATCGATCCGTCCGGTGTCGAGCTTTTATTAGCAATGGAAGACTATACGTGCGTGCGAGCATGTGAGTATGCGCGTCCCAGCTCGTCCAGATTTGTGTCGTCTGCTCCAAGTCATGGTCGCACCCGACGTCAAATGCGGACAAGTCTCGACAGCAGCCTTGTAGCCACCCAACAAGGAACGAAACCATTCAGCCGGGCAGTGAGTACCACAGCCATGAGCCTAAAACGGACACATTGGCACCGAAGGGTGGGATGGATGCCACCAATCCAAGGTCGACTGTCTTGCCATCACTATATTGGATGGAACCGCGGGCGCTGTGCATGTACCGGCAGGCAACAGGGTGGATTGGGGAACCCGGCAGAGTACCGTGCCATCGCTCGATGGCGGGAGTTGGCGCGGGGTTACACCTCATTCAGATAGATGAAGGGCTGGCACTGTTTGGTAATAGACGAAGCAGTGAGTCAATACGAATAGCCCAGAGCAGAAACCTTTTTGCTGCCAAGGATCGGTCAGGGTGGTGGTCCGCGGTCCAAAGCGCCACCACAGGCGAAATTCAGATTGCCCAGTCTTCAAACTAGCCATAGCCACGCAACTGGCACGGAGTCGGCAGCTTGGCTAATAAGAATCGGAGGAACCCAAGTGGCGTCGACGGCAGAGGTATTTCATGGCATTCTGGACCCCTGGGCCCAGGGTGTTGCGCTAAAAGGGGACCATGTCGGCAGGTCTCCCATTCCCCTGGGTTCACTGGACGGCACTGCGGGACCAGCATCAGCCCAGGCTAGACGATGGCTCACTGTCGACGAGAGCCATAGCTTTGCCGTGCCCGTAGGACTGGGGATCTCGTATACCGGCCAATGAAATGCCTCAGTCAGGCTTTTAGGCCTGAATGGCTGATAGGTTGCCCGTTCCGCCAGCAGGCTGGGGTAAGGCGCTAGAAGCCAGGCAGGAAGCCTTCGGGCGTCCATGTCCCTGGCGCTGAAGCGATGAGATGTTTGTTTTTCGTTCATCCATTTGCTCGTCCAGCCGTCCGCCCGCCCGTCCGACCACCCATCCGTTGGATGACCCATGCTTACATAACGGACGCCATCAGGGGGTCCCAACACCATGAACCATGATGATTTGGGCGGGAATAACGAGGGGAGTGGCGACCCGTTTTTTGTAGGGATACTACGAGAATCCCGATAATGATGCCCGTTACGGTGGGGAAGATATGAGGTCCAGTCTCAGCGATTCAGCTGGTCCCAGTCCAATGCCCTCTCCAAAATCCGAATGGTATCCCCGAAGGGAGACGAGCGGGGGCGCCTCGACCAACAGAGGACAGGGCTGAACAGGTACTTGTATGCACTTACCCTTTTACGTCAAACTGCCCGTACTGGGATTTAGCAGAGAACTCTCGGGGCGGCATGTGTTAATCCCGGCTGCGCGGAACTGCTGGGGTCGACATCTTGGCCGGCGGCCGAGCCCTGCCCGGAGGGTGGTGCTTTGATGATTTCTTGTATCCCAAATCTGGCGGGCTGCATCGCACTACCGCTGTCGAGGGTGCGGAATGTCAAACTGGCGACACCTTCTGGGACTTGGGGTTGCAAGGATGGTGCTTCGAGGCGGCAAGGATGCCATCTCTTTTGGCTCGGGCTGGCCGCTGTGTAACCTGGCAGATACCTACTTTGTCACCGGGGACGGCTGAAGAGGTCAGGTTGATCTGTATGCAGACACACCCGCGGCTTTGTGGCCGCCGTTTGGGGATGCGAGGCGTGGCTGCCAAGCCCATGTCGATCTCCACGTCGGAGCGATTGACTTGTTCACGTATCGCGCAGTGCCCACTGTGGAAGCCGTGGGGAGATTTTGCTTTTCTTGCAGTGCCGGCCGCTACCTAAATTGCTAGTCCCACGCGCATGACGTCTTGGCTGGGTGCGGCACATGGGCCTTAAAAGGGAATGGCATGGTACTATCGTCACGCCCGTCACGGCACTCGTATGATCTTTTGCCGCTAGCGTCGACGGGGCACCTCGCTTTCTCTGAGGCACTCACCAAGCAGGCGACAGGGCCACAGAGAGCACCTCGCTTTCCCAGACAATGGCAGTTTGGAGTTGAAGTACACCAGGAAGTCCTGAGTTGATGCATAGCTCCAAGAGATGAGCTTACGTTGCGCCACATACGGGAACTAGCCAAGTATCAACTCTTTTGCAGTAGCTTTCGGATATTCCGTGCTGGGACGTGCTCTTTTTTTTTTTTTTCTTCACTGCCATGAAGCATGGCCGTCGGAGAGGATAACTGGAAAAGGAGACGACCCAAAAGATGCGCGCGCGTCGTAAGGTGCAGCATGTGGTGATAGCGTACCAGCTAGGCGGAATTTCTTGCAACCATGCACTCCTTCCTGCAGAATACACCCGGCGGCGGTACTTTCGTACTCCGTTTCTTCTTTATCCGCACTTCCGTGCGAATCGCCTCGTCAGGCTTGTGCGGAAGAACTGCTCGCGGCACTGAACTGGTGACGAGCTGATGGGGGGAACAGGTCTTTGATTTTTGTGAACGCCACCAACCTACAGTAGCCCACTAGATCTCCGGTGATGGGCCAGGGTCACCGACGATGCTGGGAGCGCAAGGTGGTGCGTGTACCGGTTTTCCCCCTTCTTTACACAGCCTTCCATTCAGATGCTTATGGTTCCAGCACCTTTCGTGTACATTTGTACCTGCCTGACTGGGATTGAGCACCAACGCGGGTGGGGTGAATGCGAGGTGGGCAATCACCACCAACATACAAAAATTCCTCGTAACTGCTGCTACACAATTTTCCGCCAAGGGACTTTGAGTTGGGGGGAGCAACACGTGGTAGCGGTTTCCTCGTGTTACAACGATACCCGGGTTTTGGGTCCAGCCCGTTGCTGGCAAACGCACTCCACACACAAAAATAAAACAACAAAAAAACCTCGCTTTACCCGGTGGCAACAAGTTATGAGCAAGAAGATACGTCCCCAGCGATTCCAGACGTCGCAGAACTGAATCATCTCTCGGTCGCTTCTCGGCACGGCTCAGTTGCCGGACTGTGGGGCACTAACTGTTGATAGCATTCACGTGACGCGACTCCCCTCCACAATCAACAAGCTTCTCGCTTGGTACGGATCAATCCCAATAGACATGGTTGTTGTCCCCATGTACCCTGAGAGAGAGGCACGGAAACTACTGTGCCTGCTCGGCTGGTCTATGCTCGGTTGCGAACAACTGAACGAGTTGACTGGTCACTGCAGGGGTAGGGGATGACAAGATCGAAATTTAGATTTAGAATGCAGCCCAGATGAGCTGACAAACCTGTAGTCTCAGTCCAATTGGAGGACCACGTCACAAACGAGGACAGAAAAACAAAACCCAGCACAGCCATCCTCATATGATTTCCATCAGCTTCATTTACTGTTGCCCACGGCCCGTGGGCAAGAGGCTGGGCACTGAGCACCCCGAAAGCGGATCATCAGTCGAGATTCATGTGCCCAGGCGAAACTGCCTCGGCAACTCCTCTCATGCTGCGGCCAACACAAGTGAGGCTGTCCATGTCTACTACCAACCAGTGCTCCTGTTCCTCAAACCCCTCTACCCCAGATCCACTGTTATGCCGCCGTTGGGCGGATCTGGCATGACAACCTCAGCTCCTCGACTTCCTGATCCAGCTTCATTTCCGACCCTGGCAGGAAACATGGACACTAACGAAGACCCTGGCCTAGGGTCGCTCGGCCGAGTCCCCAGATGCCGCTTCCTGGCATGCCTTGCTCTCGCCTCGTACAACGGCTCCGAAGCCCATAACCATGGTTGGTCTTGACTGAATGAGCAGATAAACCCCTGACACAGCGGGCGCTCACGGTTGAGATCAACAGTCAGACCAGATCGACCCACCGCGAATGTTCGCTCGGTCAGTCGCCAAAGCCTGCTCCAAATCAGGGGCCCGTTGTCAACTTGTCAAAGGACCACCGACACGCCCCATTATCATGGTCCATCACTTCCTGGCTGGCCTGAGCTACCGACAAAACTCGGCTTGTAATCCAAAGAGGGGCTTCATCGGGTATTCATCCAAATCCCGCCTGTTCTGTCCAATTTTAGCGTGGCCTCGGTCTTCGCGCTCAATCCAATGACATATCGAGCATCTGTAAAACCTAACTGCCGTTGCAGGATCTTCACCCGAGTTGTGACAGCGCAGGTCGGTCGGGTCTCCTATGTGCCTAAGAGATCCAATCAACCTCGTCGCGCCACATGTAAATGCCACATGTTCCCACCAAATGTATAAAACATGACGGCAGTGGACGTTTCACAGAACAGATCCCCCCCTCCCGACACATTAAGTAAGCTTCCTCTAAGCAAGCGCTAAGGTAGCGCCGGGATGTTCGGTCCAGCCTAGAACGTGGGCGCAGGGGACGGGCGTGTGAGATGGCTTTAAGAAACGGCACTTTTCAGACTCCCCCGGGGTGTGAGCCTAGGCTCGGCTGCTGTACATCGAGTGTCCAGATTCCCCACACCGTTGGGGCTCTTCGGTCCCGACGGGAACGAGCAGAGCATTGTGCTTGACTCGTCGCTCTCACGGGTACGCCAATCAGCAGCAAGATCTCGGAAACCAACTGACAGCAGGAACCCACAGACTGAGTCGCAACATCTGAATGTGCGCGTTTAGATTGAGATGTGGTTTGTCCACCAACCCGTCAGCGATTTGCTCCGCCCGTCTCGAGGATCCATGATCGAACCAACAGGTATTCACGTATCCCAACATCGGCCGACTGTTGGTCCCAAGCCTCATTACCACCCAAAAGGTTTCGACACATGTCTTGGTTGTTGGGTGCACTGTACCACTGTACCACCACAACTCGCATGATGGCTGGGGGGTCGGGACGGCCAGCCGGTAACAAATCAAAAGCAAGCGTGAACTGAGTGCGCGTGAGTGAGTGCCATTTGGCCAAACTACCGTCCAAGTCGATTTCCCCCGGGTGGCAGGTCTTCCGAGCAAGTTCACTGGCTTAGCCTCCCTCACGACGTATAAATGTCCATTTACGGACAGAGTTGGCCGATGGCTGCGGGTGCGGCAGGGATTAATTAGATAGCATGTCAAGGCTCGGTATTACGCTTCGCCAAGCTAACGGGGTGCGGTGTTGCGAACCGTCTAAGCGCCATGCCCCATCCAGTCAGGGCATCAAAGCTCAGTCTAGCAACTAGGGGCCTGTAATGAGATGTTATCGGTGGAAATGTGGTTTTTTTAGTGAGACGTACTGGAAGCCTTCTTCAGAAGGTGGGTTCGCTTGTGGCTGAGCAGTGACATCATGGTGATTGAAGGATTCCCATTCGCTTCAGCTCTTCGAAACAAGCGCATCGCACCTACGCGTACGGCCCCGCCCGTTTGAAGGCCTACCCGTTGGCTCGAGAGCGAAGTAAGGGCAGCTTCGTTATGCCAAATGCCGACACCAAAAATGCCCCGGCATATTCCAGATAGGACCGTGAAGCGGTCGGCTGAGGCCATTCGGCTTCGCGGAAGAGAAAGAAAAAGGGGGCGGCTAGATACGCGTATTCGATCTCTTGGACACATTTGCTAAGTCGTAAAATCCCATTTGCCTGATCAAGGTTGAGCAGGGGAGTTGGATCTTCGGAGGCCCGAGCTCCATGACCTGCTTTCACTGGCGAGACGGGCCATGGTCTAGTCCGGCAATTGCAAAGTAGTGCAAGCCCGGTGAAAGGGTATTACCGCGGGCGGCAAACGTCGATCTCGCAGTAGACGCTAAGCATTTTGGTGTAAGAAATAACTGAATCTCGGTTATGCGGGGCATGACATCGGCACTCCAAGACGGCAATGGGGAGGGAGACCCGAGCGTTGCTTTCGACATTAGACTAGATGAACTGTTTCAACCGCGCGGCTTGGTAATTCACGACGCAATGCCGAAACCCACCACAGTCTCGAGGACAGCGCGCGCATGGAAAGTCTCCGAAAACGAGCCCCGACTCGGCGACATAGCCCCAGGTGCCCTTTTGTTGGTCTCACGTCACACGAAAAAAAAGATGCCATTCAGGTGACTACGAACTAAATTTCCTCGGGTGCACAAATGTTGATGGTACGACAACGGTGAGCACTCGCAAGCGCGAGGGGGGCAAATCTCATTAGTCTTTGCGGTGCTCTTATACCAAAAAAAATTTTTCCTTTCCCAAGATTGGAGTGCGCTAGGGCTGGTCCATGTTGGCTTGCCGATGGACACCAGCCCGTGTAGACGGATTTCCTATTCCGTCCAGCTACTCGACAAGACTATTGGCAAAGGTGACAAAAAAAGTCTCCGTACCGGTATAACCCCACCAAAGCTGAAGGGGATCATGGCACGCGCTTCCGGCACGCTTGGCGAGCATTAGTGAGCCATGAGCACAGCGAACACAGTCCAGGGTGTGAATGGATCCAGACCTGGGGGAGTCCACACCCTTATTGAGAGAACCCCAAGCCAAACGCCACGGGGCTGGTTGGTGTTTGTCACATCATCTGCTCAGGGCCTTGCCCACCTTATTGCCGGCCCTGGCTTGCAAATACCGCTCGATCTTGGCTACAGTAAGCACTACCTATCGGCCGGCGGCCCTCTAAGCGCTCCCTCACCTCCCTCACCTCCCTCATCCCCATGACTGGTTGAAGGATGAGGCGGCCTGATCGTTCCTTCAGATCGGCTGAAAAGCCACTCCAAAACTAGCCAGACCAGGCGCTGTCTCACCAGCCAACACATTCAAATAAGTCATGTACAATGCTGGCATGGCCACACTGTGGGCTCTTTTTTTTTTTTTCTTTTAATACCCTTCCTCAGATGGGGGTGCTGAGTCGTACACCAGCCTCTATACAGGACCGCTTGGTGTTGGCGGAGGCGCCGCTGCATTGTTGGTGCCCACTTTGTATCACAGGTCAGGCTTCGTCAGCAAAACGGGACCAAAGTGGTCTCAGTTGAGGCTCGAGACCAGGACCCACGTGCCAGGAAGGCTTCTCGAAGGATGCCGAGAACAGATGGAAGGGGGTCTTATCAACCGCGTCCAGGCCCTCGTGGCATCCCAGGCATGCAAAAGCAAGCACGCCGGAATGGAACCCCGGTGCATTTGGAATGGACGGATAGAGAGCACGGGGGTGACATTGCACCGCATTACTATTCTTAGGTGGACTTTGACATCCTTCATGGCTGAATGCCGGGGACTCGTTAACGGGCTGAAGACGTCACTAAGTCATCTTGAGTCGCCCGCTCTTGGCATTGGCCTGCCCAGTCGGGCCAAGTTCAGCATCTTCGCCCTTGATCTTTGCCGGGCTGCTAACCCATTCGGTCGACATGTCGTGTATCGTATGTATCGACAACGGTTCCCATCGCGGCGGTCCTCAGCCCATTCACTCGTGTTGGCAGATGGGATCCGAGCATGGATGAGGGTGTGAGCACCGATGGCGCGGGCAGCAGCGCAGGGCGCGCTGTGATTGAAGGATTAATTCCCAAATGCCCCGAGGCGACCGACCTGACATTTCGAGAAGCCCAATCGTGGGGGGAGGGGAGCGCAGGTCGAATCGGGGAGCAAGCACCGACAATACCGACGGCGCGTCGTGACAGGTCTCCGTTAGGGTGTGGTGGCATTAGTGCTTTGCAGGGGATTCGGAGTACAGGCGGGCGTGGCGTCGTCCCTCGTCTCACCCAGCGGGGACAGTGGGAGGGAAGGTCACGACATGCCACTCCAGTTTCTCGTTTGGGGAACTTCCTCGTCAGTACCCAAGTCAATTCCCGCTTCCAACACAACAGAGCCTCGCCATTATCTGCTTTTACGAGATTCCGCTCAGTCCAGAGCGTTCCGCGAGGGCTGAGCAGGGCAGGGGGCTTGCCTCTCTGCCAAGCAGCTGGGCCCCCCTCCCGGCGCGGAGTGCCATTCCCAACTGCCACGTTATTCGGCAAGTCTCTGCAACCCGGGCAATTAGCACAAAGCCCTACCCCGTGTCCGTCTTAGCATCTGGGAGGTACGGAACTCCGTACGGATGGATGACAGCAGGGGTACGTGGCGAGCCCACCAACCACCTGCCAAATCTGAAGTGAAGCGTCTCACCCTATGTGGTGAAACCAAGGCTGCAATCCCCCAAACGGCTGCGACGACTGGATCCGCTGCCAATCAAGGTGCCGTGATCGACGCCTGTGCCTCTCCACGACCTATTTTCAACCATTTTACCGGGCTCGTCAAGCATGTGCGAGCTGCATCTTTCCTGGTCCAAGGAAACGGCAGATGGTCGCTTACCACTCGCCCTCCCAGAAACCACCCAGTCCCCAGGGCCATGATGCACGCAGGTGTCTATGCCCAGCATACATGGCAGTACGTTCTGTGTATGTATCTCCAAACCCCAAACCCACAAACCCCCCTCTCCGTCATGCACAGACCCATGATGGTCGAATGCCGAGTCGAACCCCTCCCCGATCTTGGTGCAAAGCATGGAAAGCAAGAGGGAAAAAAGCAAGCAAGAGATGTTGTCCCGTACACCAATATATCCCGCGGACGTCATCGCATGGGATCTACACCAACTAAGATCATGGGCTAGGACCCCCTCGAGGAAGGCCTCGTTCCCACCGTCTGCTCGATTTTTTTTTCTCTCATTGCCACATTGTCCAACTACTAGCGACCCCCCCGGCATCTTGGCCGAAGTTCCCCCATGCTCGGCGACCACCACATTCGGACAATTATTCTCTTATTCGCGAAGCCTACCAACCTTATGCCTGTGTCGGCAACAATCTAGACTGTCGCGGCCGAAAATCTCGCCGCAGAATCCGCTCTAACCGACCTCCACTCGCCGGATTGTTGGACATCCTGTTTCAGGGGCCATCTTGCGCTCCCACCGGAGACTACCTCGCTCGCAGCGGGGGAGGGAAGCAGAAGGAGGGGGCTTGGCCGTTGGTGTTGGTTATGAAAGAGTTCGCTTCGGTTGGGTGTGAGGGTCAGCCATACGACTTTACTGCTGTGCCCCTCGCCAACCTCGCGCCTCCGAGAGCTGCCGGCCTAGGCTGAGCGGCTTGTGTTCCGATTGTGTAGGACTCCGGCATACCGCCGTGAGGCGCCGGCATTGGGGGACGACATGCCGCTTATGTATATTGCGGATTTTAAAGATAATCAAAGTAGATGGGGCCCCCTGTGGACCTTTCGTCTATCTCGATCATGCCAGTCTGGGGGCCCGAACTGCCTACGTGGCAGCGTGTTGGTCTCGAGATGAAGCCGTCGTTAAAGACATCATGATCGGATGATGGCTCATTTCCTTCGCTGTCGATACAGGGTAAGCATACGCAGCCGTGCCTGCAGGGAGGCATCTCGGTCCTGAAAGCAGCAGAGTAACGTAGCTAAATCTTCCAGGGTAGGTAGGTAAGCCAGGGGGTTGCCGTCTCACGGTAGCATGATCTCCAGCCTTGGAGGGATGATTAGTGATCGAGGTGTGCGCGCCAAACGTCAACGCTGTAACAATCCATTTAACTTTTCCGGGAGCTCCTGAGACGAGTTACTGCCGTCCGTTTGAGTCGGGCCGGAACGAGTTTGCGCTTGTCCGGCACATCCGCCTGCATGCTCAGTGTTTTGTGGGTTGTCTGGCCCCATTTGGGGCACTCTGGAAAAATTCGAGAACCACTCGGGACGGGGTCTTCCTGAAGTACGTTTCCGCTAGCAAATGCCGAGCCAGCATCACCCTAGAGAGGAGAATAATTTAGAATTCAAGTGATATGTCATCGGGCAATATCTCCTCGACCTATGGAGTCGTGGGAAGTGGAGGAGGATGCGACGCATCGCGGAAACGTAACATGCCCATGGGGGACGAATAGCCGAAGCAACGTGAGGGGCGGTCGGGGGACCTTGCCGTGAGCAAAAGGATCCGCGATCACTTCGACTCGTGCCGTATCCCGAGGCCAGCGTGTGAGAATAAAGGACGAGGGCAGGTAGACGTCACCCACGCCGCAAAGTGATGAGAACTTCAACAAATGGATTGTGCTCGCACATCATTCGCCGATCGTCTCTTCTTATCTCATGGATATACCTGCCACCGGCTACATGCTAACTCGTTCGAAAGCCAGTGTTTCCCCTTCAGCCGTGATGCATCAGACCCGTCCGTATTCCGTATCATCATGTACTGGGTGTTGAATCCATTCCCGCGTAAAAACATTTGACGAGAAGTGCCTGCTGAATCTATCTCAAAGAGCCGTGGTCCCTTGCTGACCCTACGACGACGAAGTTGTGAGTCATGATGATGATGTATAACATGGGATACGTTCCACTCACTATCTGACAAAGAATTTAGGTTCCCCAGGAGTGGCAACAGAGATAACTGCTTGTGACTTGTAATACGAAAATCTCGGTTTAAGGTTATTTCGTAATATGGATTCGTTACGAGAGCATCAGTGTTTTCCACATTTCATCACTCCTACCTCCTGGGTCATGGTTGAAGAGTATTTGATATATTTCCAACACCAGCTGCGAAAGAATTTTTCAGCACAGATCATAGATGCTAAACTGCAGTAAGATGTGCCTTGGAAGTGTGTTATTGTCTGAAAACTGGTCGATTCGCCGTATAACTCAAATCACCTATAGGATCAGAGATGTAAGGGGCGACACTCAATGTATCAGTCTATTAAAACAACAGCATAATTCTTACGTCTGGAATCAGATGTGCTGGCAATTGACCGACATACGCGTATTCCTATGCTCGCAGAATCCTTTGTACTGTCGCACGTTTTGTATTGGATATTCCACCCGAGACACTATGCAAGGTACCCGGCACGAGTTGGGAAGTACCATTACTGTCTGTGCTGAACCATTAGCAAGCTTTACAAGTCGGTAGCTTCAGTCATCAGCTGCTTCATCAATCGGGTCACTATATCATTGATTAATAATGGCAGGGCTTGGTGTCGCTTGCTGTGGCGGCTCTGGGTCTAACAAGATGTCCTTGGGTCGACCGGTTGGGGGACAAGGGCTTGTCGGGCTTAAGGTGGAAGTCTCATGAAATCTTTTTGGAAGAGGAGAGGAATCTTCTGCAGCATCATATGGCGGAGCGTGTCACTTGGTCGCTTGGGTTTCGTCGCGAAAACAACGGGCTGAAAGGCCGTTGCGTTTGGAAGCAACCCCAAAGCTCATTCATTGCACATGATCGCAAGATTGTCTATTGGCTGGAGGGAATTGAGGTTGTTCTCATCTCCCTAAGGTTTGCACCTGGTCGGCATCTGCCCATATCCCATCTAAGCCCTCGTCTGGTAATGGAATTTTAACCTCGCGCATTACAACCGACTGCGCCCTCCCAGTAAACCGCGAACAAAAGCCGAGGAGCGCATGCCTAATACCATGCCAAACGCAGCCTCGGGAAATCCAACACGCTCAATGATATCAACTATCGCAAGAATTTATGTCTTCATTGTGTGGACAACATCCTGGATTAATTTGTGTTTTGATAAAAAAACAAGCTGTAGGCTCAACCATGTGTTTCCGGGAGCGTGCGCCCAGGTCGATAGCTCGTAGACAGGTACAAGTAGGTTTTATAACAGCTATGGTTGTTGGTTTCTTTTTTTTGGTTGGATTAATTCCAGGCTCTCAATGCCAACACAGACATCTTCCTC
This sequence comes from Calonectria multiphialidica, assembly GCA_020623665.1. Lineage (NCBI taxonomy): Eukaryota > Fungi > Ascomycota > Sordariomycetes > Hypocreales > Nectriaceae > Calonectria > Calonectria multiphialidica. The sequence goes on from JAHVYC010000142.1 coordinate 108,882, forward strand.
ATGGACAAGCAGTGTCAATTCACTCCTATCCCCCCTTACTGCAAATTTGATGATTTGGCGCCGCGCAAAAGCCAGTGTAAGCCTGTAATTGTAAGTATTAACCCTGCACTGCTCTGTCGTATTATAGTGCTTCATAGCTTTGAGTTAAGTAGTAGTATTCGATGACCCCTAGATTGAACCAGCTCCTAGTTAATTACTTTGCCTTGAGGATCTCTATACATCCACCGGATAGTTTCATCGCTATATACCAAGGTAGATACCAAAAATATATCTGTACTCGCCCTTTGCTGTAGTGGAATTTCGATCTCAGGTCCATCATGCCTTTGCTTCTTTGCGGTAAAGGGAGGGTGGTCCTCACGTAGTGCGCCGGCTTTCATTATCATGTCTTTGGAATTTCAAGGTTTAAGCCTAGGAATTTGGATATCGCGATTACTGGAGTCCCATATCTCGAATACTTTTACAAGAAAACTTTCCCAGGGACAGCTAAGGACTTCAAGGTGGCCAGGGTTGTCAATAGGTCATATAAGCATCCATGCGTAGACAATATATTACAGCGCAAGCCACCCTCGAACTCAATCTCATGGGCCACGACAAGGTTGACAGTTCGTTGCATAGTAGGTGGAAGGACTTCAGTTCCAAGGTGCATGGCATATAATTTTTCTGCTCGCCGATTCTGTGCAGTAGAGAGCGAGGTATTCCCGTCCGTACTGGACGTGCCGCTGTCGCTGGACGTGCCTCTCGATGGTGCTAAGGCGAACTTTGGTGTGACTGTATGTGAATTAGAAACATGCATATCAGCCCGCAAATGCCAGACGCCGGGGTATTCTATATCTTCATATACGGGGTGATAAATTCTTCCCGCGTAAAATATTAATGAGAAAGTGTCGCATAAGATGTTGAGCTTCACTGGTAGAAGATGTTGTTATTGGAACCTCGAGCTACGAGGTCGCTAGAGAGAGAATTAATTTTATCATAACTAGTATTTAAAAATTAGGATGACCAAGCCAAGAAGACTTTTGACATTATCTCTAACATAAATGACGACTAAATTGTTCCCCATATGCTAGCGATAAGTTGGGACCCAGCTCCAGGGTAGGTAATATGACTAAGCACCGGCCAAACTAACAACACAGAATATGACGTGGATGAACATTATTTGCTCTTATTCCTTGAAGAAAAATTTCTTTCCTAAATAAGAAAAGTTGTTTTTTAAGAGTATGAAACATTTAATGGAAAGACATGGATTGTAACTATATCGTTGGTTCTGAGCAACGATCTTGGAAATTCAGGTATGGCTTTCGAGGTGGTCGAAGACAATCATTCTGTCAAAATTTATGGTAAAAGTTCGACCAAGTTGTTCTTTTATCTTAGGATTGGTAATGATAATTATAAATGCGGAAGCTTACGCTGGAACAATAGACAGGGTAATCTCCTGTACGTCAGAATGCAATGTTTGGACAAGGAAAACGGATGGAGCCAGCTTCGGTTGTATGATTTGCATCTAAAAACACTGAAGTGCAGATGACTGGCGTGACCTGATCGGGCTTATACATACGTCTTCATAAATTATGCAATGTAAATAATGAGTTCTACAATCAAAATCTGAGTGACTACATTCGCTGCCGAGACATGTCAGGTTTTGGGCCCAAGACAGGCGTGATTGAAGATGAAGAATGGGACCGAGTATGATCAACATGTGCTGGAGCAAAGTCAACTGGGACGACCAGCACTTGCTAGCGAGCGTCCGGGGTCAAACGACAAGCGGAATCTAGTGGCACGGGCTACTAGTGTCTTAGATCTCGCGAGCAGATGTGGTCCGTGGTCACGCGACACCCCAAGTCGAGAATGGCTTTGGTGGCTATTTCGACGCGATATCCGCGTACCGAAGTAGCTGGGGGTACCGCCGTGTTCAATTAGAACCTATTTTAAACCCCGTGGCTTATTCCAGGTTGTAAGCGTGCCGCCAAAAGTGGCGAGCGAGCTGTGACTTGCCATGAGCGTATGAGGCTTTGACGGAATGTGTAATAACAGAGTTTCAGAGGCGATGCTGAGGCAGCATGGCGTACCAAGGTTTCCGTGGGGGGTGCTCATGTACTCATGGTTGGTGGCAGCTCGACATAGCTTCGCAGGGCGCGCAGAGGTTGTGCATGGACAGTTGGCGGCGGTGGCTCAGTTGTCTGGCTCAATTCGGATGGGGATGGGTGAAGCCGTCGCGCACTTGAGATAAACAAGCCGGGGCTGGAGCGCGGATGAAACCTGACAGAGTTGTGTGAGGCTAATGCGAGGACGGACATTGAATCTGCAATCGACATTCCAGGACACCACCCACGCGGGAATCCGAAGCGGAGGTTCCGTGATCTCCTCTTCCTTGTGAGACACAGACAGCATATGGCTAAAAGGGGTTTACTTTGGACAGGACAATTGTGGCAGCATGCCCGCGCACCTGGTTTGCGTGGCCGTATGAGGAAGCCCTCCACGGAGGAAGCCCTACACGAAAAGGGCCCTACACGAAGGCTGAGGGAGAGCGAGTGAGTGATACGAGGTTCCCCCTTATTGAAGCGAAAACCGCGGCCAATTCGAGCATGGCATGGCACTCTGGGACAAGGCAAGTAAGCGGGCCGGCGGGCATGTGGACGCTCCTGGTGGAGGCCCTGTAAATGAATTGCGATCGCCTCGCACATCAACAACGCGCCGTGAGTGGTTGTGCGGCGGGGAGGGCATCCCAGTCTAGCGGCCACTGGCCGTAGGCATTGTTGTCACTGCCGATCTGCCCGCTGGAACCTGACCCCCTGTAAAACAGCTCGAATTAGCATCTAGCGCCGTGACATTGGGGCTCGCGACGATGCGCATCCCCCCCCAAACCCACCGGAAGGGGGCCACGGACAGCGCCAAAACGCCATGCTCGTAATTTCTTCCAGAAGTGTTGTGTGTCCGCAAATTTAACTTCCATGTCCCTTTCTCCTCCGTCCGCATCTCCGACCCCGTCAGCCTCAGTCTCGGCCTCTTCCTCCGTTCCATCGACCGAGTCCACTCCTTATCGTCCTTTGTCGTCGACTTTACTTTTTATTTTTATCCCGCGAATGATCCCGCCCTCGCCTGCCGAGTCCCCTCGCTCCGTCTCAACCCTCCGTCTTGGCCGCCGGCGACAGCTCCTCCATTTCTCCCCCAGTCCGGCCGATCCGCGCAGCTCTCGATCCGCGCAAGCCCGCCCGTAACCCCCTCCAAACCGCTGCCATCATGAGCTGGCTCACAGAGCTCACCGGCGTGCTGGCGCCCTTCTTCATTGTGCTGTCGCCCATCCTCTCCTACAGCGACCAGATCATCGCCATGCACCGCTCCAAGAGCAGCGCTGGCTTCTCTCTCGACATCCCGCTTATTATGCTCGTCGCATCGTTTCTGAGGTTCGATTCCACCACCAGCCCTCGACTCCGCGATATAACCTAGCTGACCTGCGTGCTCGATTGCAGGATATTTTACTGGCCGCACGCCCAATATGACATGAGTCTGCTTGCGCAATCGCTGCTTATGGTGGTTGTTCAGCTTGTCCTCCTTAAAGTCGCACTCGATCACCGCCCTCCCCCCTCCTCCAAGGGAGGTGAGCTCCCCTTTTCTGGCGCTGACGATGGCATTTTTGGCTTCCAGCGCCCATACAGCTTTTGGCAATGGAGGTCCCCTAAGCGGTTGGTGCCCGATGACGGATTGGTTTCGCACGCGGAACTGTGCAATTGCTCATGGCTGACTGTGATTTCTCCAGATACTGGCAAGCCGTCACCTACTTTGCTGGCGCCCTGTTCGTCCTCGAGGTTGTGCTCTCCAAGATGCCCTCGCTATATGGCACATACGCCAACACCATCGGCTACCTCGGACTCGCGATCGAAGCCACCCTCCCGATTCCTCAGATCCTGGTCAACTGGCGCGCGAAGTCGTCCACGGGCCTTCGATTGTCCGTCCTGGCATCCTGGATTGGAGGTGATTCCATGAAGCTGTTTTGGTTCTTCACGACAACAACCGAGATCCCCTGGGCGTTTAAGATTTCGGGTTCGTTCCAGGCGTCGTGCGATGCGTTCCTGGGTCTCCAGTACATCATGTACGGCAACAAGGAGACGACGACGGTCAAGGAGCACCCGATGACGGAGTGGTCATCGCAGCCAACCGACGCGCGACGATCTTCAAATTTTAACGACAAGGAGGTAGAGTAGGATCTATCCAAAAAATGTAAAAGTGGTGTAACCTTTGGATAAATAGGGTTTGCTCCAAACGCCGTATGTCGATGCAAGGCACCTAGATGGTGTTAATAATTTGCGGACACGAAGATAGAGTCAGCAAGAGGGAACGGCGGACTGGATGCGGCCAAGAGCAGGGAGGCAACAATCTTATAGACTTGAATACGGGACACAGGATACAGGAATTGGGAGAAACGGCGTTGGAGGTTATATAACATGCACCGCCGCTGCTGTAGTCGGGCCCGGAACTTCAGGGGCCCGGCGACGGAGACGGGGTGGGTGCCGGACTCACCGGAGTCCGGTTCAGTCGGGGATAGACAAAAGGCATGCCCTTGGGTGCATGGGCGGGTATAGAGCCCAGTCTGTCAAGCGAAGTATATGGGTCGGCTGGTTTTTAGCATGATACTGCACCGGAAAGCGCACAGCAACGTTTAAATATAAGTAATAGAGAGTTAAACCAGAAATGGACACATGGCCCAGATCTGGTGAGATCTGGTGACGAAGTCAAAATGCTTGGTTTCTCCATGTATGTAAGCACCTCGCTCCACAATGAAAGCATATGCATATCGACTGAAAGACAAACCGCTACCGAGGGACTGGAACCCGCTGTTGCGCCAAGATTCCTCTCTGCCGCCAACAGTCTGGTGCAGAATGGGTGGGATTAGGAGCGGATCAGTCCGTGCCAAGCCACAGTTGGGTGCGATGGCCGTTAATTCCTGGTAGCGGGGTACCTATGCGACGGGATGAGGGCATGTGCTCAAGTAGAACAAATCCTGAATTAGAAATTGGAGAAACTGAAAATTAGGAGGAAGTGAAAAACGAGCATCTGCTTGATTGTGATACTGGGTTTACACAGCTTTTCTCATTGGCTGCATAATCTGGAGCCAGTCATTCAATCAGCCACACCGTTGCTGCCTGGTAGCACCCTATCGCAGTCGCACCAGATGTCACCAACTGCCAGGAGTTCGTTGCCCAGCCACCCTCTTCTTTCGCTCTCTTTGGTTTCGACCTCCCATTGCTTGCGCGACCCATTCATACATACATCCATCACCTTTCCCAGCTCCCCCTCTCCTCACCCCATACACCACCATATACCTCGTTTGTACATGCCTTCTTTTTTTTTTGTCGTCACCACAGCAACCTCCTGTACCCACTTATCGCTGCGATTTGAGCTCTCAACTATCTGGGCATAGTGCCGGCTCTCTCGTGGCGAGCAGACAACTTCTGGGACTAGGCGTGTGATATCTATCGTTCGAATCGCAACTCGTCTTTGCGACCAGGGAATCGTCCCACTGCCGGACTCAGACAAACCCAAGACCCTTTCGCGCGCAAAGATCCTTTGGTATGTCTATTCATCTTATTTCCTGTCATTTCTCGAAACCCGACAACAACGGGTCAACCTCAACTCTCCCAAGCGCTTGCAAAGTTCACAAGTGTTGATTTTGCTGTCCGCCTATCCGTTTTTTGATATCAGTTTGGCCCCCACCTGCAAGACTTCACCTGCTTGTTTCTTTTTCTCCGTCTTGCATCACTGGCGCGTCCCCCGTCAGTGAATCATCCCCTCGTTTCCGCCCATGTCTCTGGCCTTCCTTGGGCTTGCCTAATTTTTCATCCCTCGCATCATTCATCCTATCTTGCCCATTTCATTCCCACCGCGCCCGAGTGCATCACGGCTTATCATCGTGTGCGTGCCTTGGTACGTTTTATAACCTCCCGTGCCTGTTTCGCATTCCATGCGCTTCTCTCCTTGGCACAAACGGCTAATTCTCACATGTTTAGCCCGTATCGCTGCACTTGACCGTGAACATTTGAGCCTGTCTTTTTATCTCCTCCTCTTTCAACCCTCACCACGTCAACACCTTTCGCTACGGCGGTTTTCCTAGCAGAATATTAACTAGCTAGCACGTTCCTTTTGCTTGGCTTCTTCTCATCGATTTCATTCACCCAGACACACGGTTAGTGAATCTGATTGCCCTCGACGACTTCATTCACAGTTATTTTACTCGTCTGCCTTATTCGCTATCTTGTTTCCGCCCCCAACTTCGTCTTTTATTCTCACTATCCCCAAAACCCAGTAGACGTTTCGTTCGGCTTCTGACTCTTGACCCGATAGGCGAACCAGCACACAACCGCCAATATGCCTCCTGCCAACACCAAAGCCAACTATAAAACCTACGAAGCCCAGGCTCGTATGGTTCGAGCCATCGTCGCAGCTCATCCCGATGTCAAATGGAACTACAAGGGTAAGACAATTTCTATTCACTTTTGTCTCTTGTTCTGCTTCAACCCCCTTTGCACATTATCCCTGGGCCGCGAATCCCCTTTGCATATCCCTTGACTCGAAGTCGAAGATTGACTCTTCGCCCCCAGAGATTGCGGCCTGTTATGGTTCAGACATGACGGAGCATGCTCTGAACCATCGCTTTCGTCGCCTACGTGCTCAGGCCGTCATTATCAGAGATGGCCGGGCTAAAGGCCTCGACATGAAAGACATGTCGACGGATGAAAACGCTCTTCCCAAGACTCAGGAGGCGATCGAGAAAAAGAGTAGGATTCCCCGTACTTACTTTCATGCCAACCTTCTTCATTCTTGCACCAGCCATTTTGATACCTAGAGAGATGTTCTGGACTGACACCCCCTCCTAGATATTGCCAAGTACTTTGGCCAGTCTACCGCCGATGGGATCCAGTTTCAATTCCGTCAGATCAAGCGAGATGCTGAGCAACTCCGCAAGGTTGAGAGCGAGGGCGGGAACGTGGCTAACTGCCTCTCCTTTGGTGCAGGTTCTTCCCTGGGCCCCAGCACACCATCCAAGCCCATCTCTTCCCGCGGTGTCGGGAGCCGCTCTGGCGCCACTTCCAAACGGTCTCGCGTCACTCCGGCAAAGTCTCTCATAAAGGACGAGTCCGATGATGAAGAGGAGGACTTGAACTTCAGCGAACTTGACGAAACTCCATCAAAGCGCGTTAAAACCACTGGCGCTAGAGGACGTACCCCATCTCGCCGTGCAGCCACCCAAGCGAACGTTACTATCGCCGCTGGCGCCCATGCCGAGAGCAGTGCATCTCCTCCTGAGGACGTCCCTACCCCTACTACTGAGATGGCGACGTCTCTGGCACCCGTCTATGCCGAATCGCCATCCATCTTTGGAAAAGTCGAACACCAGCACCCCGCCTATGATGCTAAACCTACCTCGTATAGCAACGCATCTCCCTTCAACAGCAATGGTGTAGACGAGTATCTCGGCCTTAACCCGGGAATGTATACCGGATCCAAATACAGCGAGTTTGACGGCGATGGCGAGATATAATCTGCCATTCCATTTGACTCACAATGTATTACTTGATACACTTTGCGGGGTTTATCTATGCTCACTTCATTTCCTTTTGTTTACTGTGGCTGGCTTGCCAACAATAACTCGGATGCATATATGCCCAAAAAAAAAAAGCCACCTTTCCGGTCTGTATTGTACGCGGCGTTGGAGGGGAGCAAGTCTCGATTCGGCCTTTCTTTTTCTTTTCCTTTGCTTTCACAGATGGCGCACCAGCAGCTATCGAAACCCCAACAAGGATAGGGGAGGATTGGCTTTCGGTTTTTAATTTCGGAATGGCATGGCGCGGTACGGCACGGATACCAGATGTTGTTTCTTTTCTTTCTACATCTTCTCGAAAAAAAAGGGGAGCTTGCAAGTGCGTGAGCAGGGAAATTCTTTGATTTAAGAGCTCTCACGATCTCTCCTCACTTGTGTTAACTGGAAGGGACGGGGAATACGTGCGATTAGCCTAGATGAGGCACACGAAGAATAAAAAAATGTGTACGTGTATGAGCCATGCAGTTTCAGCACAAGTGAATCACGCAGTGAAAAGCAGGGGGGCAGGTCTACTGAGCTTTGGTTTTTTGACGAAACTGATTTACAACAGGGGATTTTGTATCGATTGTGGTATCCAAAAAAGTTGTCTCCTGTTTGTAACACAAGCATTGCTATCTGCGTATTCATACTACCGTTATCTCTCATGAGAACCAGTAGCAATATGCTCTTACCAAGAAACAAGACTACATTTTCCCATCCCCAACACCAACGACACACTCCAAGGGACGTCCAGTTTGCTATCCCCCTAATGATCCCGTCTAACTCATCAGAACCTTCCACAGGGCATCCTTCTCCACAAAGTCGTGGTGAATCAGGTTTACCAGCCAGTACTCGTCTCGGATGCCGCTGAGGAACTTTTCCGAGTCGGAGCCGCGCCCGTAGACCTTGGCCCACTCGCCCCAGATGCCAAAGGCCTCCTCGCACCAGGCGCGGAAGCTGACCTCCTCAATGATGGTGGGTGTGACAATTTCCTTGCCGGGGAAGACGCCCCATGTGACGGCGTTGGTGCTGGCACCGCCAACTTCGTCCGCGCTGGCAAGCCCGCCGCTCGAGTCGGACGAGTCGAAATCGCCGTGTGCGTTGCCTGCGTAGAAGCATACGGAATCGCGCAGTTCAGGAGACGAGAGCTTTGCCTTGAGGGCCTTCCACTCGGTGGTGGGGATGAAGAACTCTACAAATGATTTTTGGAAGACGAATCCGTTGGCGGGACCCCAACCAAAGGTCGAGTCGTTGGAGCGCAGGCCGTTGACAGCGGGTTGCGAGGCGACGGTCCACCAACCCTTGGTGTTGAGCTGGAGAAGATGCGGCTGGATGGTTGAGGATTCGGCAAGAAGCTCTTCCTCGCTCCATGGAATGGCAGGAAGTTCACCCTTGATGTGCTTGATAAAGACGTCGTTGATGTCCTGTCGAGTCTTGGGGTGGCCCCAGAGCTTGACAGCCTGGGTGACGGACATATGTAGGCTTACACCATAACCGTCGATCTCACCATATGCAGGAGATCGAGCATCACCGAAACGACCATTGGGGAAATCATCCCATGTGGCTTCACGGCCAAGAACACCTTCACCTTCAGAGATGGCCAGGGTGTTGGCGCGGGTGTTGATGGGTTCAGCCCGGACGCCAGCCTCCTGAGCCGTGGCCTCCCATTCGGGGCGAGTTACAGATCGGTCGCCGACAATGACGCGGTTATGGGGATCGGAGCCAACAGACGAGTGTCTTCGAGATGCGCGGGATCGGGAGTGGCTGCTGAGAGGTAGGTTGGCGCTGCCGTTGACCTGGAGAGATGGGACATTGACGGCATCATCGACAACGACGAGGACTTCTTCGTCCTGTGGTGGGTCGGGAATGAGATTTGTTCTTTCGAGGATAAAGGAAACGGCCTTTTCCAGGTTCAGAGTATAAAAGTGGAAGCCCTTGGGCCCTGGGTATTTGCTCTTCACCTCCTTGACCTGCTCTACAAGCTCGCTGACAATGTCCACGCCGACCAGCTTGACACGTTCATCATCGCCTTTGACGGCATCAAGTCGGGAAATGACGTTGTCTGGGATCTTTGCATGGCTCAGCTTTGTTGTGCGCTTAATCATCTGATAACTCTGAATGGGCATCAGACCCGGGATAATGGGTAGAGTCTTGAAAGCGCCGCTGGGATGCGATCGCAAAGTCTCCTCGAAATTCTGGTAGGCCTTGATGTCGAAAAAGAGTTGAGTCATGATGAAGTCTGCGCCGGCCTCAACCTTGCCGACCAAGTAAGGGAGGTCATGCTCAAGGCTCTGGCCAAGGGGATGGCTCTCTTCGGCATGTCCTTCGGGGTATGCGGCAACACCAATACAGAAATAGTCGCCGTGAGTCTTTCGAATATATTTGACCAAGTCCTTGGCCCAGTGGAAGTCCTGGCCACCGTCATCCTCGGAGTCTTCGGGGTCGCGGTACTCGTCTCTTCTCGGGGGGTCTCCTCGGAGAGCTAGAATGTTGCGAATGCCCAGGGCTTTGGCATCCTCGAGTGCTTTGTCAATAAGTTTTCGGCTCATGTTGGTGCAAGTCAGGTGCAGGCAAGTTGTGAGACCGAGCTCGCGCTGGCACAGTTCGGCCAGTTCAAGGGATTTCTGGGAAGTAGATCCACCAGCACCCCAGGTGACGTTGACGAAGAGCGGGCGGAGGGCGCGCTCCATACGGTGAAGTCGGTCTCGCAGGTTGGAGAAGCCCATTGCCGTCTTGGGCGGGAAAAACTCGAGAGAGAAGTAGGTGCCATCGGCCGGCAAGGCGGCGATGCGCTCCGTGATCTTGTCCATGTTGGACGCCGGGCGGTATGGTAGTTGCATGTGTGCAACAGGACTGGAACCCGGGGACGCGGCAGGGAGCAGGACGGGATGTTATATGAGGGTTGGCTGTTCGGTCGAGGCGGCGGCGGCGGCGGTGGTGACGGATAGCGTCGGCGGGGTTCGTGCGTCTCTGGCGGCGCACGATTGGGTCCAGGCCTGGGAAAGAAGATAGGCAATGTGACAGGTCCAAACAACGGCTGAGAAAACCCGTGGCGTCAACGGCGTGTTTTGTGCTTGGCGGGTCGAGTCAGACGGAGAAGACGGGGGTAGACGGCCTTCTTGTCTTTCCACATACGGTTCATGGGAGGGGACCACGAGAATGAGTTTTGGTGGCGGGGCAATTTTCCATAGCGGGGTCCGTTTTCGGGTTGACTGTGACGGATTCGCCTACCTATCTAGGTATTGTTATGACGAGCGGTACATGATGCGCCATCGAGAAAATAAATAGGAACCTAAGGTGGTGCGTATATTGGATTTATGTAATGGCAATTGTGATTGGGGTTAGGCTGGATATTGAGGGATGCGTTCGGCTGAGGCCTGCGCATATCTAATGCAATGCTCATGATATGTTGCTTCCTGGCCCTCGGGCAAGCAAGTCCACATACAAGCCCACATACAAGTACAGCGCCCAAACAAGTATGACGCATCAGCCGGGCCTCAGAGTACCTGCCCTCATGTATCATGCAGGCCCCCCGCCTATACCCGCCCGCCCATTGGATGATTGGGTACCGCTTGACAAGTACCGACATGGTCTGAGCTTCCAATTTTCAGTCGAACCCGGTGCCGGTTTGGCTCACGCCAGCCTTCCTCCGACTTCATCTGATGTTTGAACCCCGTCGCATCATGACGAAAACGCCCCGATGCCATTGCTCAGTACAAGGCTAATTACCTGCGCCGCCGCGCGGAGAGCCGCATCAGGCCTCGCTGGCGCCTCTCGATGCGCAATTCGGCCTCAATTGACCAAGTCGCCGCTGAACAAGCTCCCCACGGTCCTCTCGCAACGATGGTACGCCGTCGATCTCCCAGCTCTTGGCAACAAGTGGCGAAAGCGATGGGAGGAGGCCGAAGCCGCTGGAAATACTCCTAAGAAGCAGTCCGGAGACGAGGAGAGCCGCTATGTCATGCCAATGTTTCCCTACCCCTCTGGCACTCTGCACCTGGGCCATCTGCGGGTATACACCATTGCAGACGTGGTCGCCCGGTTCCGCAGATTAAAGGGAGAGAATGTCGTTCTTCCTATGGGATGGGATGCATTTGGGCTTCCCGCTGAGAATGCTGCCCTCGACAGAGGAATTGCTCCGGAAACCTGGACCAGAAGCAACATTGCCAAGATGAAGGAACAGCTCAGCGTCATGAACGGGAGCTGGGATTGGGATCGTGTAAGTACCTTTTTCTATTCCCGAAAAGTCTTCCAAGAAATGTTTCACTGACATAAATGTTTCTTAGGAACTGGCGACGTGCGATCCCGAATTCTACAAACACAACCAGAAACTCTTCCTCATGCTCCACGAGCGCGGTCTTGCTTACCAGGCCGAGGCTGAAGTGAATTACGACCCGATAGACAAGACCGTCCTTGCGAACGAACAAGTCGATGCCAATGGCTTCTCATGGAGGTCAGGTGCCAAGGTTGAGAAGCGCAACCTCAAGCAATGGTTCTTCCGCATCTCCGAGTTCAGCAACGGCCTCCTCGAGGGGCTGGATGCCCTCGCCAAGGAAAATGCCTGGCCGGAACGAGTGCTGGCGCAGCAGAGGAATTGGCTCGGCAAGTCGACTGGCGCATCAATCAAATTCCCCATCCTAGCCATGGGCCACGACATGAAGACATCCATTGAGGTTTTCACCACACGCCCCGACACACTGTTTGGGGTGCAGTATGTTGCGCTCGCCGCCACTCACCCTATTGTGGTGGAGCTGTCCAAGACCGACCCTAAACTCCAAGCTTTTATCGACACAATGCCTGGCCTACCACCGGACTCCAAGGTGGGCTATCTGTTGCCGCAACTGCGAGCTATCAACCCCTTGGCCTATAACGACGAAACCCCTGCCGCGACCAAGGTATCTTTGCCGATCTACGTTGCGCCCTATGTCCTGGGAGATTACGGCGAGGGTGCTGTTATGGGTGTTCCTGGCCATGATGTTCGTGATCACGGTTTCTGGAAGCATCACCACGATGATCAGCCGATTCGCACTGTGCTTGCTGCGTCCGAGGATGGCGCAACTGCACCGATACCCAACGAGGCATATGTCGAACATGGTTTCATGACAGAGCATAGCGGCTCCTTTAAGGGACAGAAGTCGGTAGATGTTGGAAAACTGATTGTTGAGATGCTCGAGCCTGCCAGCCTGGCCAAGCCTGTGGAGAAATGGCGCCTAAGAGACTGGCTCATCAGCCGCCAGAGATATTGGGGCACCCCCATCCCCATCATCCACTGCGACTCGTGTGGACCTGTCCCAGTACCCGATGAGCAGCTTCCGGTGGAGCTTCCTAAAGTTGACGGCCACTGGACCGAAAGCCGGCCGGGCAACCCCCTGGAATCTACACCCGAATTTGTCAACACCACATGTCCAAAGTGTAACGGACCTGCCAGCAGGGATACTGATACGATGGACACCTTTGTTGACTCGAGCTGGTACTATGCTCGTTATGCTGACCCCCATAACAAGGAGCAACCACTGTCACCTGAAGCCGGCAAGAATCTCCCGGTCGATACATACATCGGCGGTATCGAACATGCCATTCTGCATCTCCTCTACGCCCGCTTCTTCTACAAGTTCCTTGCCTCCACCCCGCTCCTTCCTCAGTATACCGAGGAAACATCGCAAACTGCAGAGCCTTTCAAGCGTCTCATCACACAAGGCATGGTACACGGCAAGACGTTCATTGACCCTGCCAACGGCAAGTTCCTGAAGCCTGACGAAGTCGACCTCTCGGATCCAGGAAAGCCTCGCGTTGTGTCCTCGGGCGAGCTGGCAACTATTGCTTTTGAGAAGATGTCCAAGTCTAAGCACAACGGTGTTGATCCGACTGAGACGATTGCCCGCTACGGCGCCGATGCCACCCGTGCCCATATGCTCTTCCAAGCTCCCGTTGCGGATGTGCTGAACTGGGATGAGAGCAAAATCTCTGGCGTTACACGTTGGCTCCAGCGCCTTCACGACCAGGTTGTGGCCTTGGCCAAGGAGCCCGAAACGGGCGATGCCACATCCGTTAAGGACTATCTTCTTTCAAAGCACGAGAAGATGTCGTCCCTGAGCGCCAAAGAGCTCGCGCAGTGGGATGCTGAGATTGCCATCTGGAGGGATGTTCAACGCACCATTGCCTCGGTGACAGCCTCTTATGAGGAAATCTACTCTCTCAACACTGCCGTTTCTGATCTAATGATCCTCACGAACACACTCATCAGTAACTCAGCTGCCAGTGTATTTGTCAAGCGCGAGGCTGCTCGCGCCCTCATTACCATGATGGCTCCCATCACCCCCTCATATGCCGAGGAATGCTGGAGCCTACTCAACTCGTCTGAGAAGTCGGTACTCTCCGCCGGGTTCCCCGCCTCAGACCCATCCGTCACGGAGCTTCTCCGGCCACGACAGCAACCATGTGCCGTTCAGATCAACGGCAAGGTACGCGGAGTTGTACACATTCCGCCGCCTCCCTCAGGGCTACAGGGCGACGAGCTTCGTGATTGGATGGTGGAGCAGATTCTTGCTACGGAGGAGGGTGCTGCCAAGTTCTCCCAGGGCCAGTACAACCTCAAGACGGCGAAGAGAGCCATTGCCGTGCGAGGTGGAAAGACTATCAACTTTGTGCTGTGATGAAAAATGTATGACTTGAATTTAGTTAGATGTCTAGAGTCTAGAAGGCAGAAGACCAGAGAAGAGTAGATGGTGGTGTAAAATATGTATTCTTAAACTGACTTGGGTCTAAGGCAAGATGAAGAGAAAATAGAAGTGGAGGCGGCGGGCGGTGCCCCGGAGGGCTTAAAGGGCGGGAAATTACATGTTGGTAGATTACTGCGCCGACCAAGAATGGCTTTGGAGTTCTGGCTCAGTGGAAACTCGGCCTGGACAACAATGATTGCATTATTGGAACGAGAAAAAAAGAGACCAGGTTGAGTCTCTGGGTTTGAATCAATATACCACACCGCTTCATTTCTCACCATCTTGTTTTGCACACCTGGGTGCTTTCCTAGCGAAGCAATAGTTTCGGAGGGTGCGTATATAACGATAAAAAAGGCCTTTGTTTGATGTTTGGATAGGTAAGTCGAGAGGCGAGATGTTCGCCGGGTGAGATATGCGTAAGCGACCAAGGTCCCCACTGCGTCTCTCCCTATACTGGCCCAGCGCCCTGGGGCTTTGCGCAGAACAGGACCCCACATAGCCGCGGGGCTGACACGGAGATGGAGGGAGAGGGGACGTTGTTAGACACACATGCTGATCCTTGAACATACAGTAGTAGTAGGTAGGCGAAAGTTCTGGGGAGTCGCCAATTTCACCTCAAGAAAAAAAGCAACTAATAACTTGTAAAAAGAAAAGTCCTAAGTGGGGATTATATATATGCTATTATTTATTTTATTTATTTATTTAATTTTTTTTATCATTATTACAATATCTTATTATTCATTCGTCTTTATATTTCCTCTCAATTTTTCTCAAGTGACTGCATATGGACCACACTTGGTAATGGACCTCGCATCGTTTGTCCCCTTTCTTGTCTCACCGGGGGAGCGGGGAACGGTTTGGGCAACGCATGCATGAAACGTGGCTTGCTGAAAAAAGGAAAGAGAGAGAGAGAAAAAAAAAAAAAAAAAAAAAAAAAAAAAAAAGGGAGGGGGGGGGCGGAGAGGGGGGGAGAGGGGGGACGCCGAAGGGCGGGGAGGACGGGGAGCGAGGGGGGAAGCACAAAAGAGAAAACAACAAAAAAGACAAAGAAAGGAGAGGGAGCGGAGGGTAGGAGCGGGGCAGACCGCGCGAGGGGCGCAGACACAGCAAGGACACTG
>JAHVYC010000143.1:0-123771 GCA_020623665.1 Calonectria multiphialidica
CCCCCCCCTCCCTTCTCCCCCCAGCTGACCTAGTGCGTCATTGGAACAAGGTCTACCGTCACATTTTCAAGCTGTTGGCCGAATGGCTAGGCCAATTTAATTGTACTGCCACAGCCGTCAATGGAGCCCCATTGAAATATGACAATCTCCGCCCATTGACAGGTGTCACCATACCAACTTTGATCCACCTCGCGAACCGAAGCGTTATGCCCCAGGAGCACAATGACATAGCCTGTTCTCGATTGGGCAAATAATATCGCTCGCGGGATCATCATGAACGCGGGCTTACGGAAATGACGCGGTCGAAAGACAGCGCTTGCCACACCTTGCGCACGAATTCTGGCGAGTGGCTGGACCGGCGGTGTCGTTGGGTTGCCATTTCGGGGACAAGCACAGCCAGTTGCACAGCGTGTGTGTTCCTGAGTCATTATGCGAACTGCCTCGCGCAAGTCAGCAGCGGGAAATGTCTCAGTTTCCGGACCCCTGGTGGTTCACCGCGGCCTGTCGGGAACTGAAGACGCCGACAGAGCGAAGGGGCCATGGAATGGACATGGCAACGGCCGAATTCCAAGACCGGGCGCGCAGTCTCAGATGGTCCATCTGGGCTCTGCAAGCGTTGGATATGGCGCCCGCGAAGCGTTGACCCACAAGCGGCCGGTTTTACCATCAGACATGAATGCCTTAAACAAGAGCTGAAAACAGGATCTAGCAAAAGTTTAAAAAAAAAATATGATATGCGTTGAAGGTCTGGGCAATTGATCTAACTAGATACCAATACTGGCAACTTGTCAGTCTTGTCCGGGGTCACAAGGCTTCAGGTTGACACGACATTCACAAACATCCCATTCTCTACGTCCCATGCCCTGAATTGAACTCATGGGATTTCAGATTCATAAGTAGTCAATCTTTCGATTTCCATTTCCTTTGCTATCCCTTCCCCGGAACCCCGGTACTCCGTCTAAAGCGTACAAAGCCCGTCGCATTGTAAGTGAGACAAAGACTTAGACAATGGCCTGGTGAGGGCTTTGCCGCGCGCAATATAGTTTTAGGTGTCTGAAAGAAGGGGCTCCTTTTAGATCTGTTTCCTCGCGTCAGGAATGAGGGTATTGCGCGAGAAACCGCGCATGATGCGCTTGATGCTTAATGGCGCGTGTAAGTGGGCAAACACCAAGGGGACAAAAGCATATGATGAATTAGCTGGGTTGCTTCAATTTACCCAAGGAAGCACAATGAGCATAGTTGAAAACAAATAAGACCAGCTCCATAAAAAGCCACTTGGCTGCGAAATGACATACAATTAGCAGTCTCCGAAATAGCCCTCATTGACTCACTCCTTTCAAGCATCCTTACCATCTCAGACGGATGGAGGGGTCGAGCTCCCGTATATTGTTCCAGGCTGTCTTTGACGATGCAGGGTCCATTCTTCCGCTCCAACGTTTAAACAATTAATTCTAGACACCGACACATTCCTCAAGAATGTCCACAGACATGCCACAACACCACGTTTTTCATCACCCGGTTTTAGCATCTCTTGCCTGAGTCGCTCACAAATGCTGGACGCTTTCGCAAGAGTTTTCGCGATGAATTAATTGATAGAATGCCAATAATACAATGTCTATCTTTTTTTGGAACTTCGAGTCCGTGCCGGGAGCGCTCCTTGTATTGTCTTCCCGCGTCGGGATCTAAAGTTGTATGCTATATATATTATACTGGCGTCCCATACTTTGACAACCTCAAGCCTAATATCAACGCTCTCTTGCAACTGCTCGCTCACTATTTTGCAATACAACACACCCGTGACAACTCGTTTTCCTTTCCGTGTATTTTTCCTGTGCGTCATCTGACCCATCATACTACACTGCCCTACATTCTCGACGGTGGTTGTTGTCGGAGGACTCCCATCGCCTCTCGTGGACCCCAGCCCTCCCCAAGTATCTTCACTCCCGACCAGGCCCAGTGAGCGAAACTCACGACCAAGACTTGTGGCCTCCTGTCTCATATGCCACGAGGGCCATCTCGCAAGATACAAGTTTTGGACAGGACGGAGCGTCTGGCGTGCGATATAAAGCCCCTGGGGCGGTATTTCAGTTCGAACAGCTCATCAGCATTCAACTCAACAATCTCCACAGTAATACAGACAGACAGCAATGCTTCGACGACTTCTCTTCGCCGCGCCTCTTTTGGTGCAAATCGCTCTCGCGTCTTCCGGGCTGGACCTGAAACACCACAAGATCCACAAGGACCACCCAGGGACAACGCTCAAAACTGTGTCGACCACCGCAGCTGTTGAACAGCTCAGCACATCAGTCAAGACGCAGGCTCCTGTGGAAACGGTGACCACGTTTCCGCCATCATCTGTGCCGGCAATTCCTGTATCGGTCAATTTGCCTGATCCCAATGTTTTCGCCGAGTCGGTCGAGGAAGACAGCCTGACGCAACTTCACGGCAGAGCAACTGGCAAGCGAAACGTTTTGTACTTTACCAACTGGTGAGTGCTATAAGCAGGAGTTAATACATAACCATATGCATGGGCACTAATAGATATTGGCAATGCCAGGGGAATTTACGGAGCCAACTTTCAACCACAGCAGATCCCAGCCGATCAAGTTACACATCTACTCTACGCTTTCCTGGATATTGCTGAGGACGGCACCGTGTAAGTGATCCGAAAAAAGAAAAGCCACATGGATATTGAACAATACACTGACGCTATCCAACACAGGAAATCCTCCGATTCCTACTCCGACCTCGAGAAGCACTACGAGGGCGACTCCTGGAACGACTTGGGCACAAACGCCTACGGCTGCATCAAGCAGCTCTACCTCCTGAAGAAGAAGTACCGCCAGTTCAAGACCATGATGTCCATCGGCGGCTGGACCTACTCGTCCAAGTTCGCCCCCGTCGCCGCCGACAGCGCCAAGCGGAGGCAGTTCGTCGCGTCGGCCGTCCAGATCCTGGCCAACTGGGGCTTCGACGGCATCGACGTGGACTGGGAGTACCCCAAGAACGCCGTCGAGGCCACCAACTACGTCCTGCTCCTGAGGGAGCTCCGGGAGGCGCTGGACGCCTACTCGCGGGACAACAACCTCAACTACCGCTTCGAGATCACTGTCGCCACGGCGGCGGGGGCGGCCAACTACAACAACATGGACCTCAAGGGTATGGACGCCTACGTCGACGCCTGGCACCTGATGGCGTACGACTACTCCGGGTCCTGGGACACGCTCGCCGGGCACCAGGCCAACCTCTTCATCTCCCAGGCCAACCCCAAGGCCACGCCGTTCCGCACGAACCCGGCCGTCAACGACTACGTCGCCAAGGGCGTCCCCATCAACAAGATCGTCATGGGCATGCCGCTGTACGGCCGGTCCTTTGCCAACACGGACGGGCCCGGCAAGCCGTTCAGCGGCGTCGGCGGCGGCAGCATCGAGAACGGCTTCTGGCTCTTCAGGGACCTGCCGCGGCCCGGCGCGACCCCTTACCTCAACGCGCAGGCCGTCGCGGGCTTCTCCTACGACCCCGTCAAGCGGGAGTTCGTCACCTACGAGAGCATCCCGTCGGCCAGGCTCAAGGTCAACTACATCATGAACCGCAACATGGGCGGCGCCATGTTCTGGGAGGCGAGCGGCGACAAGACGGGCGACAGGAGCATCGTGCGCGCCGTCGCCAACAGCATGGGCACCCTCGACTCGAGCACCAACATGCTGTCTTACCCAAAGAGCATCTACAACAACATCCGAAACGGCATGCCCTAATGATAATGATGACTCCACTGCATTTTTCTTAGCTTTGTTTGTGTATTTCTGGCATCTGGGTCGGTTGTCTTGGTCATTCACCATCACGCATGATATAATGTAATTCAATTGGAGGAACTGAACATTGCATTCCTGTCGGTTTAACACCTGGTGTATCATAGGTGATAGTTGGTTCGTAGTCCTTGAACGAAATTCAGTCGATATTCCACTCACTCATGAGACACAAGATGGCATCATATAATGAATGCCTCAGTCGCCATGGTTATCCTATAATAAGAGATCCCTTTGTTCAAATTTCCCCGGCCCTTATGCTACAAACTAGGTACTACAGCATGGAAAAGGACTCGTACAAATGATAAAAAACACAACCGCGTCGGACGTCTAAACCAGACACCCTTTTGACACCCGCGCCATTCTCCATCGTTGCAAGATCACTCCAGACCACCCCATCTCCATCCCATTCAACAGGACCAGCATCGGTGCTGAAGCCCTTTTATGGGCAGAGAATGACTATTTTTCGCCGTCTGTGCTCCTGCTTCCCATTATTGCCTGCCATGCGGCGTGTCGTTCAGAGTCACAGCAAGCTACATGTCCGGCCCCTGCCCCGGGGTGCCTGTGGATTCAACACCGTGGAAGGCATCTCCAAAGGCGGAGTCATCCATATCCATATTCAGATCCAAGCCTTCGCCCAGCTCGCCCGCAGAACCGTCCAAGGTAGGGCCATCGAAGCCGGCGAGGGCATCTCCAGCAGTGTCGAGGTCTCCTAGCGAACTAAAGTCGTTTTGGTCGAACGAAACCGAACCGCCATCAGTGACAGCCGGTGTTCCGGCTGCTGATGAGGGCTTTGCAGCTGGAAGGCCCTGTTTGGCATCGCCGGCCATAGATGCTACGGTGGGATGTGCGCCTGGTGCGACGGAGCTGGGGTCAGGAGTAGCGCCTCCCTTGGGAACGACGACCCAATCCCCGCTGCCGGTACCATGGTCGGGAGCGGTTGTCGAATCCTTTGCATGCTCATCCGTTCCGCCCATAGACACATCACCACCGCCGGGAGCGTGGTGAGCAATAGGCTGTGGGTGGGCGGGAGAGGGAACATTGGCATGCGAGGGAGTCGCTGCGCCTGAGTGGGCGGCTGATAGATGAGGCTGGGGCGTGGGGAAGTTGTTCATGGGAGTAGAGGTGGCCGAAATGCCAGTGCCGATCTGGTCAAGCAGTCCAGCAGCAGTGCCGCCCATGTCGACGTCAGACTCGCCAATCATGACGCCACTGTTCTGTGAGCCAGACTGAGATGGCTGTCGAGAAAGTTGTGTGACTGGGGCTGGTGCAGGCTCGGGCGCAGGCGCCTGATAGCCGCCCTCTTGAACCCGAGAAACCGACGACTTGTTCTCAACCTTGTTTCCTGTGGAAGCCTCAACCTCTGAAACAATCTCGTCCACCGTCTTCTTTGATGCGACGCGAGGTTTGCTGTCTTCGTCATGAGGGTCCACCTTGCCCTCGACTCGCCAGACTTCAGTGCCAATGCTCTCTACTACGTTGCGAAGCTCCTTTTCCTTCTCGTTGTAGACTGAGCTCTGTTTGAATTTGGCGAGGGCCTCGGCGTGTGCAGCCTGCATCTTTTCAATCTCCGCCTTGGTGGATTCCATGTGCGCGTTTACACGCTTTCGGAATTCCTCCGCCTGGCCGGCGTCCAGGCGACCAATGTAAGGCTTATCAGGTCCTGAGGCAAAAGCCTCGCCAGCCTGAGCCGGGAAAATACCTTCTGTGAGCGAAGCCAACTCGCCCTTCAAGCCTAAACCAAGATCCGCGGGAGTAATCTGGTGGACTCTGTAAGGCGAAGACAGGATCTCCTCCATCCACTCGTGGTTTTGTTGATAACGGCTCAGGGAGATTTCTCGGGGAGTAAGGTGGTCAAACATATCGCCCCGCGAGACATCTTCATCGTCGTCAAATGCTGCATCCAGCTGGGGCATGCTGGGAATCGCGGCTTGCTGGGCTTGGTTCGCAGCATGTCGAGCACGTTTGGCAGGAGGACCGGGAGGGGGCTGGGCAGGGTAGGCCATCTGCTGAGGAACACCGCGAGGCATCATCTGAGGCTGGACCTGTTGTCGAGTGGGGTCTGGCAAGGTCGGCCAGTTGACTCTGTCTGAGAGCATGAATTCCTTGCGGCGGATCTGGCCAGCCCTTTGGAGGAAGTGGCGCTGCTGCATGATGCTGTTGACTCGCTCATCGTACGGAATCATCGTTACGGGAACACGGTCGTTGGTCTCGGATGGTCCGTAGTGCACGATGAAGAGACTGACATCTGGTTGAGGCGGGTTGGGGTGGCCGGGGACGGGGACCAGTCGGAAGCGTCGTCGGGCGTGAAGGGCAAACTGCTCTCCAGGGATATATCCAGCTTTTTGGTAGTAGATCTCGAGCATCTGAGGAGCTGTGAGCACACACGCAGCATCAAGTGAGCTTCGCTACTTACCAGTCCGTTACCCAGGTCGTGCTTGTAGATCTGCTCAGGAGGCGCCCACACGAAGCCATCGGTAGCAAAGTTGGTACCGAGACGCTGTAGAGGCTGCCAGGTGAGCAGGATGGTGCCATCCGTGGGCTTGTCGAGGTATGTCCAGAAGAAGGGAGCTCGGTCTCGCGCGACTTGGGGAGCACTCATGAGCCACTTGGCGACCTCGTTGAGGTCGAGGCGAGGCATCGCCGGGTATCGAAACGACGAGATAAGATGGACATGTGGCATCTATTTGACGGTCAGCGACGAATTGCGACAGAGCCGACGCGCATTTATACGTACGAGGTCCTGGGGGACGCCCTGGCTGGGATCGGGTTGAGCCATGGTGACGGTCGTCGCGATGGACGGGGACAGCGTGTCCAGAGGTCAGACCGGGCGATTGACGCCTGCGGGAGTCGCACGCTGATGGGGGGTGTCGTTTCCTAGTTGGCGACGAAGCGAGGGGCCAGACGAGGACGATGGGATGAGGCGGCGCAACGAGTGTTGAGATACAGTTGATGGAGCAAGCGACGATGCAGGTCCTGGCGCGGCCCCAAACTTCTCGCGACAAGGCTGCGTGTGCCTGGCCAATGGGTACGAGCCGTGGTGGCACCGAAAAGTGGGTCCATCTGTCACGACTCTGGCAGAGCCTCGCCCAAGCTCGAACGCTCAACGGGGGCAGGTTACAGTTTTACTAACCACGGGCCAAACTAGTCGTTGACCTAAGAGTCAACTCAACTAAGTCGACAAGCCAGCATCCAAATTTGACAACAAACAATCTCTATATAATTCCGTCCTTGCCTCGCTCCACATCCATATATACGAACTTAAACATGATTTCGAGGGGGCTCACTCGTATGGCTGAGCTGTGCACTTCTTGAGACGTAAAACTAATCCAAATACACTCATAAGTTGCAACACTTTCATCACATCACCACCTCATCATATCACAGAAGATTACGAGGCTTGTTGTTCTATCTTGGTCATGAATTCATTTTTGTTTTTATTTGTGCGGATAAGCTCAAGGGCTTCAAAGCCTTCCTCCCGAGCATTCTAAACCCAATTCATTCCATCCCATTACCCGGTGCAGCGCCTATATCCCCTGCGTACCTATTCAAAAAACTAAGGGCACGGCGCAGTTACCAGGCACCGTTTGCTCTACCATATTTAATTTCCCACTACATCGCCCAACCACCTTATGCCTGGTAGGTGGAGGCGGAAACGTTACCACCACGGCCGGTCCAGTTGACGTGGATGTCCTGACCCTCGGGGTACTTGGCGTTGGCAGCCTCGGGCTTGACACGGAAGGTGTGGGCACCGAAGTAGTCACGCTGAGCCTGGAGAAGGTTGGCGGGAAGGTCCTTGGTGCGGTATCCGTCGAACCAAGACAGAGCAGTGGAGAAAGCAGGGGTGGGGATTCCCAGGAGGGCAGCCTGGGAGACAACGGCTCGCCAGCCGGGCTGGGCAGTGTGGATGGCCTTGTTGAAGAAGTCGTCGAAGAGGAGGTTCTGGAGGTCGTTGTCCTTGCGGTAGGCAGCGGTGATGTCCTTGAGGAAGACGGATCGGATGATGCAGCCACCACGCCACATGAGGGCAATGGAGGGCTTGTTCAGCTTCCAGCCGTACTCGCGGGCGGCCTGTAGATAACACGTTAGTCATGCTCGGGAAATTGCAAATTCAGGTTCTCTTACCTCCTGCATCAGCATGAAACCCTGGGCATAAGAAATAATCTTGGAGGCGTAAAGGGCCTGCTCGAGGTCATCGAGGAACTGGGCCTTGTCGCCAGAGAACTTCTCGGTGCGGCTGACGAACTGGAGCTTGGTGGAAGCAACGACACGCTCATCCTTGATGGCAGACAGGCATCGAGCCAGGACAGCCTCAGCAATAAGGGTCACGGGCTGGCCAAGGTCCAGAGAGTTGACGGCAGTCCACTTGCCAGTTCCCTTCTGGCCGGCCTTGTCGAGAATCTTCTCAACAAGGGGCTGGCCATCCTCGTCGTTGAAGTACATGATGTCGCGGGTGATCTCAATCAGGAAAGAGTCCAAAACTCCCTTGTTCCACTTGGTGAAGACATCGCCGATCTCCTTGTTGGAGAGACCGAGACCACGCTTCATGATGTCGTAGGCCTATGAAATGAGTATTAGCAAAGGATTTTTTGGGGTTATGGAACCAATTGGTTCGGCAATAGCTCACCTCGCAAATAAGCTGCATGTCACCGTACTCAATACCGTTGTGGACCATCTTGACGTAGTGACCAGCACCCTCATCACCGACCCACTCACAGCAAGCCTCGCCGTCGCTCTTGGCAGCGATGCTCTGGAAGATGTCCTTGATATGGGGCCAGGCGGCCTCGTCACCACCGGGCATCAGCGAGGGACCGTATCGGGCACCCTCCTCACCACCAGAGACACCAGAGCCGACGAATCGGAGACCCTTGGTGGCGAGGTACTGGGTGCGGCGGTTGGAGTCAGGGAAGTGGGAGTTGCCACCGTCAATGATGATGTCTCCCTGGCTGAGGAGAGGCAGGAGCTTCTCGATCCAGTCGTCGACGGCCTGGCCGGCCTGGACGAGGAGCATAACTCGGCGGGGGGACTTGAGCTTGCTTACGAACTCCTCGACGTCCTTGGCGCCAACGATGGACTTGCCCTTGGCCTCGTTCTCGAGGAATCGGTCGACCTTGGAGACAGTTCGGTTGAAGGCGCAGATGGTGAAACCGTTGTCGGCCATGTTCAGGATAAGGTTCTGTCCCCTGAGAGAGCTGTCAGCATACGAGGCGACGGGACGGCGGGGGAGGATTCTGTTTCAACTTACATGACAGCAAGGCCGATGAGGCCCAGATCCGCACTTGGCACAGAGTCAGCATTGTTTGCATCTTTAACCGGGCCAGAAGGCAGCGATGAGGAAGTGGTGGATTGGGCGCCGCCGAGCTTGATATTAGCAAGGCGAGCGCTGTGTCGAGACCGTGAGCCACGTTCACATGGGGGGGATTTCTGCAGCACAGCCGGTACTGAAACCAACGAACAAAGTCCAACCCGAGGAGATCTCGAGATTGCAGCTCCGAGCGTGCGCGAATTGAGGCATGGCCGCCAGAGCAGAGACATGAGCCCTGGGGCGGGGTGGTGGGGTAGCAGGTCCGGGAGAAGAGGGGTGATGGGAGCTTTTTTGGAGGGGAGCGGGAGGAGAGACTTACACGGGGCCAGACATGATGAATGAGCTTTGGAAGGTGTCGCGAAGGTGTATGGGATGGGATGAAGTTGGTGAGGTCTGGAGAGGAAGAGGGGAAAAAAAGAAGAAGAGGAAGGGAGGAGGAGAGGAGGGATTCGCGAGAGAAATATCAAGACGCGGGCAGGAGAAATATAGGTAAGAGCGGCGAGCAGGCGCCGGACGGACATGACACGGCGACCACACCAGGCCAGGCCCTGCCTCTACAGCAACCAAGGTACGACATCACTGTGCAGGCCGCTGGCCGCGGCGAGAGTGCGGGACACCACAGCGAGACCATCACTATGGATCCATGCTGTCACTTTGGGTGTACTACCAGGATTCCTCACCTACAAATGGCCGACGGAACGGCTGGGTTTGACCGGGCTCGCACCAAGAAAAGCGGGGTCCTCGCGCTTGGCGGGGCTCCGACTACCCACTGGGACGTGCCTATCGTCATCGCAGCCAAAAGGTGGTGCTCTTACATAGCACATTTACCTTTCTGTCGCAGCTCCTCGAACCCCAATCGACAGAATTGGGGGACGCTTACAAACGGTGGGGGTTGCTTGTTAATTCTTGTCTCATCTCTCCAAACATACCTCGCCGAGCTGTGACCGAGAGCTGTCTTCCCTGGCAACGCATGAATGCTGTCAGGACTGCGCTGTGTCATGACAAGTTTTGTCCTTTATGCCAGCTGTTCCCCCGGCGCCTTTCGCGCCTCCCCTCGCTCCTCATGACCTCCGTCAAACTCCAATCCGTGTTAGCATCAACACCGGTATCAACATCAATCATAACTCAATGCTGTGCCCCTCCCCGTTGCCGCCCTAGTGCGAGCACGAGACAAGGCTACTACGCACCAGGTGTCGTCGCAGCCACGGACCGAGTTCCAGGCCCCCATTCATCCCTACCTACCCATTGGATCCTAGCTCTTGGCAAAACGGATTTCACTCCCAAGATATCTCCGGATCACGGACTTGTCCTCTCCGGAGGTACGCCGTGACTCAAGCCAGACACACCTTGTTAGAGAGATGGCTGGCGTGCACTACCCGCCGGGCCTCGTTTACTATGCCATTATTCATCCGCCGCCATGGCCACACCCTTGTCCCTTGGAACTCACACCGAGCCTCCGCCGTGGCACGGCCCCTGTCCCAGACATGAGGTGAAAAAAAAATCATTGGAACATCACCGCCAACTCCGCAAGTCCCCCCCGAACGTGCCGTCGGCCATACTTCCTGCGCGTCCCCATGTATACCGAAATGATAGCCTGTGGTTGGGGGGGCGGGATTGCCCACACACATTGCACCACACCAGGGTTTCCCCCAGCATTAACATGTAGGTGCGACAGCTACGTATGCCTGACAGTCCTCTTCACCTTGGAGCGACGCCGTAGTTTACCCCGTTGGGGTTTTGCCGCCGTCCTACGGAACCATTTCGCCCGACTGTTGGGACCCTCTCAATGGAGCCCCGAGGCTGTCTTGCCACTGCCGTGCCAATCGAGGGCCCCCGTCGGACAGTAGCCCGAGCCCCAACGCGCGCATCTAACTCTGGACGTCTGCGAATCCGAACCGAGACGGCCGACGACGGTGGAGGAGGAGGGGCCAGAAAAGGCCGCACAGCGTCAACCGCCACATTTGACACAGCCCAGAAACGTGGTAAGCAACATGGCTTGCAGTGGAACGTCGTCGTCAGAGCCCTCTGTATTTTTTTTCTCAGCCCCTCGAGAGGGGGAGGGGTCGAAAGGAGGGGCATTCCACTACGGCTGCTCCACCGGAATTAAATCCGGACAACCAGACGGCAGAGTGCGGCGAGGGCGCCGAGTTCATGCATCCCAGCCTTAACGTCCGAAGTCGCTCACTCGCTGACCAAGACGGACGCGATTCCACGGCCAAAGCTCATAGCCAATGCTGGAGGAGGCGCGGCGACGAAAAAGAATCCGTCCGTTGCCAGGATTATAGAGGCGAGCCAGATGCGTGGCCGTCGCTCCCTTGCTCCCCCAATTGTACACCATACCAAACAACTCCCAAGGAAGCTAATGCTGGCCGGTGATAGAAGTCCATGCCCCCGCGGGATGAGGGGTGTTGTCAATTTTATTCATGGCCAATCGCTTTAGGATTTGTCACTTCTCAACGTATCTTCTGTTGTTGGTGAGCTCCAAAACCTGCCCAACTCGGATACCAGAGTCCATGGCGCTTGCAGAGAGTCCCCACCACCCATGCCGTCAAGGTCCAACGTTGAGGCTGCATTTGCCCGTCATGGCCCATAGGGCGTCTAATTGAGGCTATTTGTGCCTCGTAGGAACCTGGCATCTCGCTGCGATATTTATCGTTGTTGATTTGAAATAAATGCTCCCCTCTCCCCTCTTAATCCGCCCCACGAGCCGTTCTCTCATCCTAGACTAGATCGCTTCAATGAGACCAACCAGAACAGCCAGTAATCATGCGTAACGGGGCTGGATAAATACGGCAGTATGTGCCGCAAACCTAAGGTCGGCTCAAAGTGTATAATATGATCATGTCATGTTATTCATGCATTCTGGATCATCCTGCCAAACTTCGAACCAAATTTTTTTTCCCGCATCATGGTTACAATTGACATGGTTGATACATGTGAACCCACCCAGTGTTGACCAGCCAATTCAACCAAGCTTACTAAAGGCAACATTCAGCAGAATAAGTCCGACAAGAATTGAAGCACAATGAAAATCGCTGCACGGATCCACATTGAATATAATACTTTTAGTTTATTTGTTTCTTTTATTGAATTATGACATGTTTAGAAAAACTGCACATACCCCCGGCATTGCACATGGGCAGTCAACGGCAACATGCGTGAAAAATTCCCGAGTCCCGGGCACCCCGCAATGAGGTGAAGTCAAGAAAACATGGGGAAATGATTCTTCGCCGGCACGTGACCTACTCACCGCTCACCGAGACTGCCAAAATTCTGTCAAACCCACCGAGGCTGAAGCCCGACAGTAGCGTGAGGCTGCATCAACATCGTCATTTCTCCGACATTCCATCCACCACTCGCTTCTCGCGATAGCACCCAGCCTCTACTCCTCGTCGGTACCACGAGAACCGACGGCGCACGCAGACGATAAAGAAGAGGAACTTTGAGCAGCACTCGGCTCAAGGTACGTTCTTACACAAAACCGCAGACTGCCATATTTTTGTCGCTCTATTCATCATGTCGTACCCTCCCCCTCCAGGCATCAGCAACCTTCCCCCGAGACCTCCGGCTTCCAAAGGCGGCTTCAAGCCTGCCTTTTCTTCTACGGCCCAGCCCGCCGCGCCCTCGTACTCGAACGCGCCGCCCTCCTCCTACTCTGCGTCATCGAGCTACCCGGCCACCGCCCCCGCCGCGCAGTATGGCCCATCATTCCCGTCCTACTCCAGCGGCGCCGCGCCCGGCGGCGTAACGTCGTACGCAACACCGCAGAAATCATCGCAAAACTTCGGCCCTCAGAGCTACGGCCCCCAGAGCTACGGTGCTCAGAGCTATGCCGCACCGCAGATCCGAAACCCCTTCCCTGCGCCCGGCACCGGTGGCAGCGACTACGACCCCGAGATGGCTGCCCAGATTGCGCAGTGGCAGAGCGCGTACGTGAGCAGGGACGCCAAAGACGGCAAGCCCAGCACCGACTCGCCGAAACCCGAGCCTCAGTCAGCGGCACCCAACGCGGATCGCAAGAAGACCGTCGTCCGAGAGGGCGGTGGTAAGAAGTGGACTGACGACTCGCTGCTCGAGTGGGATCCATCACACCTGCGTCTCTTCGTGGGAAACCTAGCTGGTGAGACGACAGACGAATCCCTCCTCAAGGCTTTCGCGCGGTGGAAATCCGTCCAGAAAGCCCGTGTCATTCGCGACAAGCGCACCTCCAAGTCCAAGGGCTACGGCTTCGTCAGCTTCAGCGACGCCGACGACTTCTTCCAGGCCGCCAAGGAGATGAACGGCAAGTACATCCAGAGCCACCCGGTCGTCGTCCGCAAGGCAAACACGGAGATCAAGGTCTCCAACGCCAAGGACAAGGATCGAAACAACAAGAAGAACAAGAAGAAGGGCAACCACGGAAACGGAGGTGGAGGTGGAGGCAACGGCTACGAACCCAACTTGGGCCCCATCGGAGGCGGCGGCGTCACAAAGCCCGGACAGAAGACCAAGAACGGATTGAGACTCCTCGGGTAGGTGGACATCACTGTCGAGGGGTTCGCCGTGGTCACTGGGTGTTTTTTTGGGCGTTTGGGGGTAGCTTCCAACACATATATTCTGGAGAATATACATTACAGTAGATAATAGGAGACTGCATGGCATTCGCAGTTGGTAGAAAGGGCAATTGAATTATGTCAAGAAATACCTAGTTACGGCGCAAAGTACATTCCCCGGGACTTTGTGAAATGATGACTGACATCCAAAATCTTGTCGTAATACTAGTATTGGGTATCTCAATGATGATGATGTGTGTATGAGCCAACCATGCCTACTTCTAAACCACATGTTGTAAAACCCCGGGTGCACAAATCTTCGCCCTTGCCTCTTCCCCCCATAGCATCTTTTTGATACCGCAAATTCAGATACAGCCCAATACATATACCATTTACCCAAAGCATTCCGTTACACCCCTCTTCTTATATAATGCCGAGTACCGCTTGTAATACATAATAAAAATGTGTTGTGAACAATTCTGCAGGGGCTTTTCTGCGCCCGGTGGATCGTGCTGTGTGAAAAGAAAACCGTCCAGTGATGAATAAGGTGCTGAGAGATAAAAAAAGAAATGTTCAGTCGGCGCGATGAGATCGGCTCTCGTCTGGTTTGGGGGACTGCATTATGGGCTGGAAATCTCCGTCAGAAGTAACAAGAGTATCCTGGCTCTGGAGAAGCCCCGCGGCCTCTTCGGGTCCATCGTGGCGGTCGCTGCTGGTGCTGCTCCTGCTGTCGATGGAGAAATGGTCCTCGGTGGTGATGTGTCGCTCGTGAACATCGGTCTGGGCCTTCTCACGCATCTTGGAGATCTTGATATAATTATACGCAACAATAGCAGCCATGGTGGTGAGCAAGCCAATAAAGTTGATGAGGGTGAGCTGGTCGTGGAAAACAAGGGTAGCGGCCGTGATAGTGACGACCTCCTTGAAAATACCAGCAATCGAGAGCGTGACAACCGAGGTTCGCTTCAGCAGAGCAAACTCGGAGGCAGTCATGCAGAAAGCCAGGCAGCCTGGGAACAGGAGGAAGAGGGGTGCCATGACGGCGCCCCAGCTGTCGGCCAGGATCTTGAAGCCATCGATGACGTTGCTGATTCCCTCCACGGGAATAGCGAGACAAATGAGAACGAGAAACATGACGGGTGTGAGAAAGAAGATGCTCGAGAAGGGGTTGTTGGTGGCAGGGTTGCGAAGAAGTAGGATCTGCGTCAAGCCCCAGCGGAAACCCGAGAAGAAGGCGGCAGAGATGACAAGCATGAATCCGCCCAGCTTGAACTCGACCTCTCCAAAGACCATGAGAACGACGCCGAGAGTCATGGTCGCGATAATGGCTACGAGACGCCAAGTCGGAGTCTCGAGACGGAAAAGGAAAGCAAACATGAGAACGAATGCGAGTGAGGAGGATTTACACATGGCTAGAATTGAGGTTAGATATCTGGCTGCAATGACGTTTGAGTGTGCGAATTGGGACAGAAAGACGTACTGTAAAAGGTCAGGCTAATAAATTTGAGGGAAGTGTTTCCCAAGCCAATGTCCAAACCAGTGGCAGCACCACACGGGCCGATTCTTGTGATGTAGAAGAACTTGGTCATGCCGGTGCTGTTTGACTCGGCCTCTTGGCCAGTTCGTCCATGGTTTGGTCTGAATGAAGGTATGAAATAAAGGACTAGGCCTGAAAGAATGAATTGGACCACCATGTGCATGCAAGTGGTGAAGAGGGGGTATGGGAAGTTGAGGTTATCTTTGCTAAACATCCATTTATTGTACTGGAATCACTGGTCAGATTTGGCTTCACAACCAAAGGGGAGGGAGAAGATGGAGATGTGGGCAGATGGAGACGTACGAGTGAAATGGATAATGAGAAGAAATACCACAGGAGAATCAAGACGCCGTTGATCAACAACTTCCTGACGACATCTTTATCGGCCTCCTTGCGCTCCTCGGCGGTAATGGTATTCTTCTCAGGGGCTATGCGCTGGTCCAACTGAGTATTCCTCCTTCGCTTGTTCTGCCTTCTGTGTTTCCCCTGCGCGGTCAACCCCGTCTCTTCGTCATCGTGCAAATCCTCGTCGCTGAAGCTCTCGTCCCCCGAGCCGTCTCTGCGGCCAGCGTAGTGGTCGGCATCTGTCTCCTCGGAGATTTTTGGGTTGCTATCGTCGATGCCCGTGGAATTGGGGTTTCGCGATCTGCCAGAGGGGCCAGCCTGGCTGCCGGCAGGGTTCATGAGGCTGCTCCGGCGGCGGCGGTGGCCTGTGATGGGCTCCATCTCGATTTCTTCTTCTGTTTCGTCTTCGGCCAAGGACCGAGCCGCAGATGATGACGGGCCGGCGTTTGCTGCGCGGCTCGTCGACTTGGCGCCTGTCGGCCTGCTCAATGAATGTGCTGCTGCTTCTGCTGCTGCTGGCGCGCCGGGCGTTGGCGATGACGAGGATGACGAGGAAGAGGAGGCAGGGGTTCGTAGGGCGGGAGAGACTGAGGATGGCGTCGATTGAGCGCGACCAGCAGGGCCAGGGAGCAAGGCGAGGGCGTCGTTGTCTTCGTCGTCTGAAGAGTCGGAAGAGAGAAGGGCACGGTCAGTCGAGTTGGAGGGAGATGGAGACGATGGGGTCACAGTGGGTTGATGAACGTGATGAGCAGCGGGCATGATGGGGACGGGGGTATCGATAAGTTATGTAGAACGACACCGCGGGCGCGCTATGATGGAGAGGGAAGACAGATCGTCCGTCGGGTTGGCGGCTTGCGCCTGGCACTTGCGGAGTCTGGGCTGGACTGACTGGGGACTTGGGGGGGCTAGAACCGACTAAACAAGGTCAGCGGTCTGGCTCTTGGATGGCGGTCGCCGTGGATGCTATTCAGTTTGCAGCTGCCAAGTGGACTCGCTGGCATCTCGGGAGCCCGGCACTCCGTGGCTTGAGTGGAGGATGCCCTTTAGGGACCCTGTCGAGTGGTCGCGTGGAGGGAGCTAGTACCTGAGACTGGGGGGGGCAGAACCGGCAGGGTGGAGTGGAAGCCCATTTGAGAGTGGTAATATTTACATTGCGAAGAATCCCTCTCCCTTCCGAAGGTCATGATTATCATGACTTTCTGTCTCGTCTCGCACATCGCCAGTCTCATTATGTTGAAGGCGAACACCGAAATCCTCTGCCTGTTCTATGTTTAATTCGGCCCTTCCCTCATTATGTCTTCTTCCCCTCATCACATCGTCAGATTTGACGCATATAACGCTGACGTGACGGATGCTAATGTCAAAGCCCAATCCTGACCTTAACGCCTCCTCCCGACGTTCATTAAAGCCCGTTGAAGACGTAGCATAGACCAACGGCCTCCCTTTGCCCTTTTCTTCCATCGTCGAAACCTAACCCCATGCACAATCCCAAAGCATAACCGTATGCATATGCGCAAAGCATCGGCATCAGCAGGTCAGACAGGGTTACATTCCTCTCTCGGCCAGAACACACTGAGGTGCCTTGTCCGTCACGGCCATGACCACCGCCGTCACCCGCCGCACAGACGCGCGATCTGCGCCATGTCCCCTGTTCACATGAACATCCAAAGAAGCGGACTCTATGCTCGCGTGCATGCCATGCCTTTACCGCCTTGACGAATTGACAAATCCAGGCCCGGTCTTGGATAGCAGATTCATGACGGCCGCCACGAAACCCACTACATAATTCACTATAGCTGAGCTTATGGCCCTTCCCCTCAATCCACTGGGGCAGTCGCGGCTGATTCGCTGTCGCGTGCCTCTCTCGCTCCGGCATGAAGCCGCTTATTTATCATGTCTACTCCAAAAATACGACTGTGCCTCCACTCCCGCTGTCCATGTTAATTAGGGACCGTCCAACCCTTGCCAGGGTCCGTCCTGCTAGCAATCAGGGGATTCCATCGCTGAGTTCCTGCCCGACCGTTCCGCGGCAGCGCATGGCCTCGTAAAAAAACCCAGTTTCAGGCACCGAATGCGGTACGGGCATTTTCGGTCCAGGGGCCATCGCCAAGCAGCACCACCACTAAAACGATCGGATGTTTATCCCGAAGCCTGGATACGGCCCAGCAGGCAGCTGCCCAAACCATGCCTGGGTCCAGGCGTATTCGGCTCTCCTCGAGGCCTATTTCGATTGCGCATTGATGATTTTATTGCGGATCGTGCCCCTTTTCCCAGGTCATCCTCTCCTGTTTTTGTTTGCTCAGGTCCACCGAATAGCCTCTGAAACGCACCACGCCCCAGTGGCGCAGGCTGGGTTGAATCATAAGTTAATCCAACTATGATGATGAACGGCAGTTGTCGGACCTTTCTTAAATGAGTATATCATCTAAACGTATGGAAGATACATTAGTCATCACTGTTTTTTTAATGAGTTGCGCTCAAATCAGCCTGAATACTTCTTCGACGGTGTAGCTAGTTCAATAAACATGGCTGGCGGCCTCGCCAGACATCCACAAATTCAGCCATAAGTGATGCATATGATCCAGTTAAGATACAAACCCACCTCTTTGGTTTTATTGTAATTGCTCGGTGGTCAATAAAGATTGGCAATAACGAGAATAGGATGACATGTTCGATGTCGCTACTACGAAGTCAATGTAGATAAATATTTCTCTACTTATTTTCCAAGTAGGTACGGATCGGAATCTATTTTCTAATGATGTTCCTATGATTGCTATAAGCTAAGTTATGATGATGTAAGTTGACGTCATGTATGTATTTGATGAAACGACGCACACAGTCAGGAGGCAGAAAGTGTGACCAACCAAAACACGTCCGCCTGCATATAAAATAACTTGATAAAGATAAATACTATCGCTAAATTTAATGTCAAGCACGTCAATAACAATTCTGATTTATTCATTGGCGAATTATATGCATGTAGTTATCTTATTTACGCTTTTCTCTTTGTCTTATTATTTGAAGAGAAATTTGCGCTGGGTGCGAGTTAATTAGTCTCGGAACCATGGCAAACCAAGTGGCATTTCCAATCGGCGAACTTGCCTCCTCAGAGAGCATGCCAATTGCAAAACCAAAAAAGCATCTCTCCTGAGGTTCTTATAGTCCTTCTTCCATAATAAACAAGGTGTTTCTCTCGGAAATACAATAAAAACCCGCACCGAACTCGCGGGGACGCGTGGGCTCGGCGCCCTCGCCGTTCCCGCATCACAAGTCTCGAAACAGAACGCACCCTTGGTCAGCAGGACCCAATCCACGGTGTCCAATAATTGGAAGAGGCAGTTCATGTTTGAGGCCCTTTACCCCACGTCTCAGCTCTAGCTGCTTCCGCTCGTGCATGAGCGGGCTTGCTTTTGGGAATGGTCGATGTCATAACAGCCACTTGAAAGAGATCCCGCCCACTCATCACCGAAGCTTATATATGTCCCCCGCATGTGCTGTCTTTTGTCCCAGAAACCATCCAGGACTTCACTTTCGTCATTGAATGTTCTTCAGAGTTGTTTGACTGGTCTTCAGTCGGCAATTAAATTCACCCTGCTGTGACTAATACAGGCCTTAATTAGCACCTTATTACCCATATCAGCAAAGACTGCTAGATATTCCCACGCCATGACTTCTCAAGGCCCAGGTAGCTCCAGGAGGGCTCAGACTGGGGGATATCTCCCAATCGAAGACTATGGCATGATTGGCAATATGCATACTTGTGCGTTGGTGGGAATGGATGGAAGTGTCGACTACATGTGCTGGTAGGGAACCCCGACAAACCGAGCACATACCCTTGTTTCGGAATCTGAAACTGAAGCTGTGACAGGCCCGACTTTGATTCTCCCTCCGTCTTTTGTCGTCTGTTGGATAAGGACAAAGGCGGGCACTTTAGCATTTCACCGCCGCAAGACACCAATTGCACCACCAAGCAGCAATACTTGCCTTCGTCATGCATCCTGCAGACAAGATACATCCACGAGGATGGCGTCGTAGACCTAGTTGACTTTTTCCCGCGGCCCAAGAGCGCCCAGGTACTCACCAGGGAGTTTAAGCAAAACGCCTTCCGAGAGGCCACCAAAGTTCAGGAGGAGCTGAAGAAGTGGCTGGTTCGGCGAGTGGAGTGCATTCGCGGCTCGCTGACTCTCGGTACGTTGTAGTTCAGACTTTTTTGGGAACTCTGTTGCTGATACGGGTAGACGTTGAAATATTTCCTTCTTTCGGCTACGGCCAGGAGGCGCATGTGACCACTCTTCACCAGGAATCTCACAGTCCCGCCAACAGCGAGAGCAAGGTGGCGTCCTTCCACAGCAAGGACGTCAAGCTCCAATTGGACGTGGCACTAGACAGCGGTGATGGTGAGCACAGCTTCCCCAGCATCACGTTTAGAAAAGAGAAGCGTGGGTGTTTGCAGGGCGAGGGACTCGTCGCCCGGATCAAGATTTTTGAAGGACAAACTATCTCATTCGTTCTTCGAAATGATATCCCTAACCATGTCACAAAATCTATATCTACTTTGGTCCTAGACACACAACAGCACGACACCCAGACATTCTGGTTCAATTTCATCGCGCAATCGAAATACAAAGGCCGCTGGAGAGAGGTCGTGGCACGAAGCTTGATGATCCTCAAGATGATGACATATGGTGAGGCAAACCCCTCGTAACATTTTTTTGGCTTTGTTAGTTCTAACAATTATACAGAGCCTACGGGAGCAATCGTCGCCGCCCCAACTTTCTCTGTGCCCGAAGCAATCGGGGGTGTGAGAAACTGGGATTACCGCTACTGCTGGGTCCGCGACTCAAGCTTCACCATATATATCCTTCTTCGTCTCGGTTTCAAGGCGGAAGCTGACGCGTACATGGAATTTATCATGGAGCGCTTTATTCAATCCCGAGGTCCCGATGGAGCATTGCCCATCATGTTTACCATCCGTGGTGAGACCGAGATCCCAGAGATTACCCTAGACCACCTGGAAGGGTATCGCGGGAGCAGCCCCGTCCGCATTGGCAACGGCGCAGCATTCCACCAGCAATTTGATATTTACGGAGAGCTCATGGACGCCATATATCTCTATAATAAATTTGGAAAACCTGTCTCGTGGGATGTGTGGTGCGCGGTGCGAGAAATTCTCGGTATGGTCTAATCTGTGCCTCTCAATTGACAAAGCTAACACAACAATAGATTATGTCCTGACAATCATTGACGGTAGGTCATTCAAATTAAAGACAGAAAACAGAATCCATTTTCTAACGCTTACTTGAAACAGACCCTGATATGTCTATTTGGGAGGTCCGAAACAACAAGCAGCATTTTACTTACTCGCAGGTCATGCTTTGGGTCGCCTTCGACCGTGGCCTTCGCCTTGCAGAGAAGAGATGTTTCCCATGCCCGAACCGTGCAAAGTGGATGGAAGCGAGAGACAATTTGTATGAGCGAGTTATGCAAAAAGGTACGTTGTTTCTTACCCAGCTTTGTATCCTACCCACTATGCAAGATGGTTGACATTATTGAAAAGGCTACAACACCGAGATGAAGTGTTTCGTCCAAAGCTTCGAAAACAATACAATGCTCGACTCCTCAATCCTCATTTCTCCCCTGGTTTTTTTCATTTCCCCATGCGACCCGCGCTTTATCAACACGCTCGATCGTATCCTTCTCCCCCCTGAGAAGGGTGGCTTGACAAGCACCGGGCTGGTGTATCGCTACGACGCTGAGCTCTCGGATGACGGTATGTCAAATTGAAGATTGGTGCAGGACCTACAAAGAAACAATGCTGACACGTAATTTTTGTATAGGTGTGGGCGGCAAAGAGGGTGCATTCAGCATGTGCACATTTTGGCTTGTCGAGGCCATGACCCGCGCCAGTGTCTACGAGCCCAAGTATCTCAGCCGGGCCATCAACCTGTTCGAGAACATGCTGGGCTTCTCCAACCATCTTTGCATGTTCTCCGAAGAGATTGCACGCAGCGGAGAGCAATTGGGTAACACGCCCCAGGCGTTTAGTCATTTGGCTCTGATCAGTGCTGCGTTCAATCTGGATCGCGCGACGGAAGGTTGGACTGAAACTAGATAGGGTGAAGCTTTTGGGAAAACTTTGAGTCTTGCTCCTCTTCAGACAATATGGTATAAAATATTTGAATAAAAATACAAATGCTGGATTTTCGGTTTCATCATTTGCTGCCGATACGCCCAGCGACGTCCTCAGTAGACAGTATTGTCATATGGTATCCTAATCCCTTGTTTCCACTGTAACTAATTCACCAACCTGGATAGTAGGATATTGGGCTTCTCTACTTATGCACTTGCTCTTAATTGGCGAAGAATGCTGCATGTGAACTCCAAAGTATACTTTGCCATCAAACCTTCGCGTCTTGGCCAGTGTCACGAATGGCTCCTCTCTCCTCTCCCCGGTTTCTTGGTTGACGCAGACCATTTGACATCTTCGACATGCTCCAAGAAGCTTGAAATTCTGCCTCCCAATTTGTACTGAATCCCAGTGATCCTCAGCAAAAGGCATATGCGGTTTCATGCCGTCGGTTTGCCCAAGAACAACGTTTGCTCGAAACGCCTTCTCTGAGACGGCATCCCCGCCCCGGCGTGCGATTTCCATGTTTAACGCATCCACGCTGGTATCGGATATCATTAAAATGGGGCTTTCATTCGAAAGTAAGATTTTCCCTGGTTGTTGACTCTCCGAGTCTGAATCAGGAGGCGAAGGCATTTCCGGAAACGATCCTGGTAACCTTTGGATTCTGTGTGGTTGTTGATATCTTTGGATTTGTGCTTTCGAGAGGCGACTGCTTGCTCCATTTCCACCAGGAGGAAACCTTGCTAGCACGCAGGGCACGCCCAATGACTTCGAGAAGAACTCATTGACGACATCGGAAGTATAAATCTGTGATGCGATCTTCTCACCACAGACTCGCGACGATAAATTTTGAAGGGGCTGATCAATAAAAGCAGGGTTCGCAGACAATGGAACTGAAATTTGGCTCGGGCAGCCCTGGATAGGTTGTCCCGAGTATTTGACGAGAAGCAAGCCACGGTCAAAGTCTAGTGACGGTTGCAGGAGGGCCATTTTGGGACACCGTTTTTGGCTCAGTGCATGCCCAGATCCCTGGTGTAGTAGACACCATTCTCTGTCCCAAGCTAGCCCCTCTGGTCGAACTTCCCAAGGAATACCTGGAGGAACAGAAAAACCACTACAACTTTTAATAGGATAAACAGTAATGGCCTTGACCCGAGCCCCTGCCTGAATCCTCGGGACAATCGATTCCTGGCTACAAGAGTCCCCTGACGCAACCCCAAGTGGCGTCTTTTCTTGGTAAAACTCCTTTACAAACTCGATGAATCGATCAACGTCCGACACCGTGCTCATCGCTCCCAGGCTCGCCCGGATGACACCAGTCGGTTTCCCTGACATGATGTCGTTTTCAGCCCCACACCTGAAGCCCGCAGAGAAATTTCGTTTCATTTCCCATGGTTGAAGGTCGAGGACTGACGCTATGTCTCCTGGGCTGCACAGCCCGCCAGTTCGGATGTGCATCTTTTTTAAGGTTGCGAGCTTCTCAAATTCTGCCAGGCTTGTCCAAGCACCCAAGCTATTTTTGATGTTAAAGGACACCACTGGACCGGTCCCTAGTGAACCTGGTTCATTTGAGAGGTTGGTGTAAAGCATACACACAGGCTCCTCGTTGGCATGCCGCAGGTCCGCCAAACCTTGGACCATCCGTCGCGTCAGGTACGCGATGTGAGAATTAATCTGGTCCATTGATCCAAATAACCTTTGATGAACATCCATAGCAATATCCAGTGCCAAAATACTATGGAACGGCAAAGTACCATCTTCTAGTCGTTCATGAAGAAACTGTGATTTAGGCGCATGCCATTGCTCTTTGCCACAAACCACCATATCGACAGTACCACCTCCGAAATATTTTCGTTGATCAAAAATGTGCTCCGCTGAACGCCGAACAATAAGAGCACCAAGATCAGGAAACCCAAAGATTTTGTACAGGCTGAGGACAATGAAATCGGGGGTAATGCTAGAATTATCGAGTGAAAGCCGGGATGATGCAGAAAAAGACGATGCATCTAATAAGGTGTAAACGTGTGATATTTCGTCTCTGTGTGATTCGTTCAAATCTTGAGCCCATGTTAAGGGGTATCGCTTGCCATTCATATGA
This sequence comes from Calonectria multiphialidica, assembly GCA_020623665.1. Lineage (NCBI taxonomy): Eukaryota > Fungi > Ascomycota > Sordariomycetes > Hypocreales > Nectriaceae > Calonectria > Calonectria multiphialidica. The sequence goes on from JAHVYC010000143.1 coordinate 23,754, forward strand.
GATTGAGCCGAATATGAGAATAATGTGGTTGGACAATGAGATATGGATAAGTCCGGAAAAGGGTCCCCACCGCCAATCCAGGACTTGACATCATCGTCATCAACACATGTGCTGTATGTGGCCTCTTCTCGTGCCCCAACTAGGCTGGTATGTGACGCTTGGTGGTATACATAACGCCATCCTTGTGGTTGAGATCTCATGGCCTCAACCACAAGCTTCACTCCGGCGGTAGCGTTGGCCACAAATACAAGATCGTATTCGGAGGGGTCGGCACCAAAGAATGATAAAAGATTTATGCGAGCATCTTCTATTCTGGATGATGAAAGCTGCGAGGACGGTGAAGCGGAATGCGGGTTGCCATAGAGTGTCGATGCCATCTCAGTGGCGAAGGCATCCATGGTGGATTTGGCACATAGGGTAGCGCCCGCGTGGTCAAGGTAGACGGAATCTTGGAGGCGGTCAGTGACGCAGTTTGAGGGGGGGGTGGGTTTTTTTTATTTATTTTAAAATTGACGGACCTTTGATCATGGGAAATTCCCTTTCTCGAAGGTGTTCGACTGCTTTGTTGTAACCGCCATTCTTGCACTCCGCCATCTTGTTGGCAAACCCCTGGCGGAAAAGCGTGTGGAGGTCGTGTGGGTGTTCAAGATGATGGCGATGGCGGGTATAGTACTGATGGAAACGTTAAAAACCCAAGCCAAGGTGTCCTATTCAAAGTTGCAGCTAGCCGTTTGCATGTGCTCTCTTAGTGCCTCGCTATTTGGAGCTGTTTGGCCCTTGGGCGATGCAGGATGCGGCGGGCAGGAGGTCGTGTGCGTCTGGTTTGCTATCAAGCACCGGTGGGGCGCGGGCTGGGAGCGGAATGAAGCAGTAACACGGGCGACGGAGGAGGTCAAGCAAATATACCCGGTCGTCTAGTCAGTCCAGCTCCAATTTCTCCATCTGCCGGAGCCATGAGGGGTCAGAGCTATAACGCTGGGAGCTAGAAATAAGCAGCCAATTGAGGCCGTGTCGCTGGTTATAAAGCATGGCGCATGGCCGTGCCCATGATGTAAGAAATCAATATACGGATAGAGAGATAGCATAGCGGCGAACCCCAGTGCCCGCAAGTCCGCAGACGCCCCTCTCGGAGATCGCCACCCTCCAGCAGCCAAACCCAGGGTGCTTGCTTGGACTTGTCATTGGCCCGAGGAATACACGGGGTTGAAGTTTGGCACTGTGTCCCCGGGGGCCACATGCACAGGTTACCCGCGTGTTAAAACCGCGATCGACACACTGTAAGCACAATGTCGCGCCGGTCCTCGCCCTGGCACTAACGCTAACGCGATTTGTGCAGTACCTTCCCCAGAGCGGCGGCTGCATCGAACCCGCTGCCGGTCCCAGACGCGACCTTGGTCTGCCGGCCGCTCCACCTCTCTCGGCCACGCTGCGCAACCCGTCGCTCAACTCAGCCTCCTCCACTTCTGCTTCACTTCACCTTGTCAACATTGCATCGCCTTCGCATCGCTGTGAGGTGAGGCCTGTTGGAGCGCGCATCTACCTGCAACAGCTCCACAACCAGCTTCAGAGCTTCGCATGCTCGCTCAATTAGTTTGTCTCCCATTTTCATCATCTCTTTCTCCCTTGTCCTCATTCTTCGTCAACCAATCCCCGATCGGCAGCCTCCCGTGTCCAGTCAAACGACATCATCTTCCTCGTCGTGCACCTCACCTTCACCATCCTTCTCCTCTGCCTTCATATCCGCGTTTTCGTCTCTTCTTCATTCTCCATCTCTTTATCTTCTCGCTTCCCCCTTGTCTATGAGCTGGGCTCTCCGCCCTCTTTCCTCCTTCTCCATGGCGCCTCTTTGGCATCCCTCTTTGTTTTCTTGTTTCTCTTCCTTATCCAACCTTTGTTCGCCATGTCTTATCTAACTGGAATCGTTTCGCCAACAATAGGCTCCGCCTTTAATCAGCCGTGAATCATCGCCTTGGCTCTAGCCAGCAGGCACCGGCCGACCCCTGCTTTCCCCAAGTCGCCCACTCGCATGCAACCCTCAATCGCGTTCAACTCTTTCGAAAATGGACTCATACACCTCTTTCCGGGAGGCCCCGGCACGATCACCAGTCGAGAGAAACTGGACTCGTGATGACTCCCGAACGAGAGACGATAGATCTGATCCCTTCTACAGGGGAAGATCCCCAGGTATGTACCCTGACCTTGGCCGTTCCTCGCCCGGCTTTTGGCTGGAGGACGCTGCCACCAGCTGTGCGACCTGATTGTGAACATGATGCTGACTGAGGCGACACAGGCCATGACAGGCGCGAACGCCGACGATCTCGCTCCCCCGCTGCTGTCGATCGATACGAGCCCCGATCCCGCCGAGACGAGCGTGACCGCGACGACCGACGCCGTATTGGTTCTCCACCTGCCAATATCGATCGATATGTCCCTGGCCAGGACAACGCTTCCTCTGCTGGAGGAGTGACCGTTAACCCTCTTGCCGATCCCGTTAAATTGCCCTACCAAGTTGGTTTCTCCTACTTCGGCGAGTGGTGGAGAATGAATGAGAAGATCAAGGAGGAGAAAGAGAGGGCCAAAACCGGCCGCCGGCGCGAGCCGGAACGGGCACGTAACCCCAAGGAAGTGCAAGAGGAGCGCGAAAAGGAAAAGATCAAGATTCAGGCCGCCTATGACGCCTACAAGGAGGAATTGCAGGCTAAGATGGCTCGTGCCTTTGTTTCCGAGCACAAGAAGGAACAGTGGTTTAAAGAGAGATACGTGCCCGAGATTCGTGACGACTTCCGAGGAAAACTCAATGAGTCCCGACGTGGCGCGTATAGCCAATGGGAGCAGGATCTCGAGTCCGGAACCTTTGATGAATTCTCCCTTGAGGGACTGCCTAAGAGTGAAAGCAACGGTGTTGGCGGTGTCGTCGAGAAGGAGGAAGGCGAAGCAACTGCCACGAATGAGATCCTCGGTGTCGGTGACCTCGTTCCTGTCAATGGGGCCGACATCCGGGACGAGAATCAGTTCCAACCTACCCTCCTAATCAAGACCATCGCGCCCCATGTCAGCCGTCAGAACCTAGAAGCCTTTTGCCGAGAGCACCTCGGCGAGGAAGAGGGCGGCTTCAAGTGGCTCTCGCTGTCTGACCCCAACCCCAGCAAACGATACCACCGTATTGGATGGGTGATGCTCCATCCCTCTTCCGAAACCACCATTCCTGCAGATCGTGCTGATCCCAAGGATGAAGACGGCGATGAGCCGATAACATCGCCTCAGCCAGTTTCCACGGCCGACAAAGCCCTCGATGCTATTAACGGTAAGACCGTGAAGGATGAGGTCCGAGGTGATTTCGTATGCCACGTCGGCGTCCACAACCCCCCCGTCCACCCCAGAAAGAAGGCCCTTTGGGATCTTTTCTCTGCCCCAGAACGCATTGACAAGGACCTGCTACTGGTCCAGCGCATTGTCAACAAGTTTGAGGAGGACTTTGGCTCCGATTTCCAGGCCATCATCAAGATTGAAGAGAAAGTCGAAGATCTTAAGAATGCTGGGCAGCTTCAGCCGGCCGTCCCTCCTACTCCTACCAAGAAGGTCAAGAAGACCCGGGAAGTTGGAATGGATGAAGCCATGGATGAGGAAGAAGATGGTGCCATTGATGGTGAAGATGAAGAAGAGGAGGGTGCTGTCGATGATGAGGAGGTTGACGATGAAGAAATCTTGGTTAAGAAGAAGCAGCTGGACTTGTTGATTGAATACCTGCGCCGCGTCTTTAACTTCTGCTTCTTCTGCGTCTTCGAGAGCGACTCTATTCACGAGTTGACGCGCAAGTGCCCGGGAGGTCATCTCCGTCGACCTCGCAGCACTTTGTCTTCCGCCGCCCGCGCTGTTGCCGTTGCAAGCGCTAATGGCGATGTTTTCCCTGGCAAGAAGCGCAGCGAAACTGCCGAGGACCCCGAGGGAGATTCCGTGGAAGGCGACAAGAAATTCCGCAACACCTCAAGTAAGACTGAACAGCAACTTCTTCGAGCCTACAACTGGGTCAAGACGTTTGAGGACAAGTTGACGCAAATTCTCGACCCTCAGTCGGTTGATATTCGAAAATTGGGCGGCCGCCCAGTTGAGGAGGCAATTGAGGAGGAGCTCCTGAAGCACGTGAAGCAAGAGGATGAGCACAAGTGGAGGTGTAAGGCTCCGGAGTGCACGAAGCTGTTCAAAGAAGAACACTTCTGGAAGAAGCACGTTGAGAAGCGCCACACCGACTGGCTTGATGGGATGAAGCAGGAGGTATGTTTGAATCAAGTCTCGTCGCGTCGCCAATTGCTAACAGCTGATTTCGTAGTTTGACCTCATCAACGCATACGTTATGGATCCCGCTCATATTGCCCCTTCGAGGACAGACGCCAATTCAAACGGCCACTTTCCTCCTGCCAACGGTCAGGCAACTACCGGAACACCGAGAGGGTTCAACTTGCAGAATTTTGCCATGAACAACATGATGGGAATGCCCGGGTTCACGATGCCTCCCGGTTCCTTCTCCAACATGTTCGCCGGTATGCAGGCTGGCGGCTGGAACCCAATGGGCGACGACCGATCTGGTGGCCCCATCCGCCGCGGAGGCATGTCCGGTGGCCGTGGCCAGTATCGCTCAGGGCCGTATGACCGTCGCGGAGGCAACCGATGGGATGGCGGTCGAAACCGTATGGGAGGCTCCCGATGGGGAGATGGTGCTGGCGGTGCTGCGGGTGGACCTCGTGAAGCAGTCCAAGGCCGAAGCCTCAAGAGCTACGAAGATCTCGACCAAGTTTCGGGCAGTGGTGGCGGCGAGCTCAACTACTAAGTTGAAGCTGATGATTTCAGGCGGCACTATCCTTCCGGATTTTGCTTCCATTGTATTCTCTCAATACGGCGAGTGGGTGTTGTTCCAGGGCGGCTGGATTTTGAAGTGAGGAAGAGGTTACCCAAAAGATGACAGGGCGCACCCTTGAGACCCAGTGTAGAATAGCTCGTTTTTATTTGATATTTACTATAGGATTTTTTTGGGATCACGAGTTATATGCAGAATTTTGACAAATTAAAGAAACCTTTCTCGCTTTTCTCTCATTGAAACTTTGAAGCAACTGATCATGTTCGTTTATGCACGTGCAGATGATGTAAAATAAACCAAGTAAAAACCGATTGAGACGATTGTTGGGGAATTCGGCGAGCATGGAGATGATGTTCTATGGGTATTTACTGTGGAGTCTAGCGCTGAATAGCATATGCGCTTGAGGTGCAGACGTATGTGGGCCAATTGTGGCTCGCGATAAGATATTTGCTATCGCGTCCCCACAGCCCACCTTTTTTCTTTTCTGCATCTTTTGCTGCGATCCTCAATTTGGCCCGACCAGAGTGTAGCAACGACCAGGAACACTACTCGTTGCAAAGATGGGCATCCTACACGAAGGACACAGGTACGGATACTTGCGGGCATTTAGTTGTATGCTATTCTAACCCTTTCTCTTCTTTCCCCACAGCAAGCGAAAGATCAACAAGGATCCGAACAACACAAAATGGACCCGTGATACCAACACCTTCGGCCAGAAGATCCTGCGGGCCCAGGGCTGGCAGCCGGGCCAGTACCTCGGTGCCAAGGATGCGCCTCACTCCGAGTTGCACACCTCTGCAAACGCATCGTACATTCGCGTCGTCCTCAAGGATGATATGAAGGGTTTGGGCTTCTCCAAGTCCAAGGAAGACGAGGTTACCGGGCTTGACGTGTTTCAAGACCTGCTCAGCCGACTGAACGGCAAGTCAGATGCTGCCGTTGAGGAGGACCGCCAGGCACGATTGGCAGTCAAGACACACCACTACGTCGAACAGCGATATGGACCTATGCGATTCGTCCGAGGCGGTCTGCTGGTGGGCGATGAGATGAAGGAAGCGACGAAGGAAGAGTCAGAGGGGTCAGAAAACGAGTCTGAGGAAAAGGGAGAAGAAAGCGCCGAGCCAATGGACGTTGATTCGGCTGCGCCCAAGGAGTCGAAGAAGGAGAAGAAGTCAAAAAAGCGAAAGGCAAGCGACGACGACGATGTGGACACCACCGACCGGGACTCCGACTCCAAGAGCAAGAAGCGACGGAAGGAGGAGCGCAAGGAGAAGAAGTCCAAGAAGGACAAGTCACGATCTAAGAAGGATTCCGAGAAGACCAGCGAGGAAGGTTCAGACGACGAGGTTAATGTCGAAAAGGAAAAGTCCAAGAAGCGCAAATCCAAGTCCAAGGACAAGAGCAAGTCTCCCGAGGAGTCTGAGAACGACCAAGTAAAGGACACCAAGAAGTCGAAGAAGGACAAGAAGGAGAAAAAGGAGAAGAAGAAGCGCAGCAAGGCTGAAGCCGAGTCGTCGGACTCAGCAGCCCAGGAACCCACACCTGCAGCATCGGCAGCAGGCACAGGAACCTCCACACCAACAGGAACGGGAACTTCTACCCCTAGAGGAAGCCGAAACTTTGTTAGATCGAGATTTATTGCCCAAAAGAAGCAGGCAGTGTTGGACACCAAAGCATTGAACCAGGTTCGTATAACAATCATCAATCTAAATTGGACCGGGACTAACAATCAGTAGATCTTTATGGTTAAAGCATGAAAGCGATCTCCCTGTACGGCGTAATGGAGCATGGCATATAAAAAAAGATGGTGTGGCTCCGTGCACTGGCTTGTTAGTTTACATTTTCTGTATGATTCGCAACACATGTCTCATGCTGGGTTCAAGGAGTCTGGGGTTCTTGCATATGGATTTTATGCGTATCCAGGAGAGTCGAAAAATATATATAAGGGTTGATAGGTTGTGGTGACGATTGGGATGTATTAGAGGAGTGGTGGTCTCGTCCCTGATGATCGCATTGGCAGTACGTCACCGGGGGGCCTATCCAGACAGCATTTGCAAAACGTCTGGTCGATCAATTGAATTTATTTCATTATTCCTACAATTTGATGGGCTGCTTCTTGCGCCTTGGTGGTCGCATTGCTTAAGGGCCAAAACGTCATCACCCCGCCCCATCATATTCAATGCATGATACACTAACACCCTCTCCTCGCCAAGTGTGTATTGAACACGGCAGGCTATTTGGTTGCATTCCTGCCAAAGTTGCTATTTTCGACAAATGTTAATATAAACGAGTGTTCAAATTGTGGCTGGTGGTATAGGGGACGATCGGGGTTCGGCCGGCTAACGTACTTGTGGAAGAGTTGGCTGAAGAAGCCGGATTTGGGCTCCTGATCGGTCATGCTGGCACGGCGAGCAATGTTGGATTCGGAGCCTCGTTTCTGCTGGTGAAGACTCTCAAAGGCAGGCATGAAGCTGGAGCTCTGGTGTGGCACTAGTCAGCGAAAATGTTTGGATAGAGAACTGAAAGGGTTCTTCGAGGAGAGAGAGAGAGAGAGGGCATACACGGCGGCGAGTAGTGGGAGATTGCTCTGGCTGGGGATTGTCCGAGTTCATGATGGCGGTATTGCAGGGATGGGATGAAGGTGAGAGATGGATGAGGTACTGTAAGTGAACACGAGTATGTTGTATTGATGATCGGGCGGTAGACTATGTGTGCAATTCGGACGTGACAATGATGAATGACGGAAGAAGAGGCACGAATTACAAAACGAGACAAGGTCGCATGCTTTATATAACGAGCAGGCAGGGCAAGCTTCGACCAGCTCAGCTCGCCATCCCCTCACTTGCTCGCCCTCAGCTTGCTTCGGCTCGGCGACGTTTCCCTCCCACCTCCCAGCTTTCACCCCCAGGGTTCGCCATGCGGGTAGTGTGTGGTCGTACTGTACATCCGTCCGTGCCTCTGTCTGGAGGCTGCCACACGCGAGCTAGCCGGCACATACCTCATACCTGTCGCTGAAGTTACACGCCTGGGGTTGGAGGGGGACTCGCTGGCAGCTAATCACAGGCCGGGCCACGGTTTAGGGCCGACGAGGGTAAGCTTTCGCCTAAAGCAATCGAGGCCCATGACCCTACGAAGGTGGCGTCGCACGCCAATCGCAGCCATGCTGGGCCACCGTCCGGATCGGCAGAGAAATCCAATGGACGGGCGGACCTGGGACAGCCATCTCACCCACTTGGCACCTCTCTCCTCCCCCGCACAAAGAAGCAATGAACGGATGATCTGAGGAGGGAGGGGGAGGGGGGGGGAGAGGGCCCGGTTACAGGGGCGCAGAGGCAAACCAGCGGGTGAGTTTATGAGTTCTGGCGATGGGCGGAGCATCTGGGCATCATAGGTTGCGTTGTGGTGATCGTAAGCTAAAACCCAGCTAGCCAACTGCCACGATGGAACTGGCCGCGAATCGTTAGATTGTGCTGCTCAGAGGTCACGCCACCTTTTGCAAGTCAGGGCAACCCAATTACTAAAGGGGGCCGCGGGATGTCACCCTTGACATCCCCCGTCTCTTGCATTGTCGTAGGGGATGCTTGCCCTGCTTTCCGCTTTGTAATGGCCTTCTCGCTCGTACTGTTTCGCTGCTTTCGCTCGGTCCTTCGCTCCTTGTAAGAGCGGAGAGCGGCGGTGGGGTAACTCTGGAGGGGTGGATTTAGGTCCCCCGGCCGGCCCGATGCGGGGCAGCAACCAATGCTAAGCGCCGGATGGCAGAACCGGCAGGCCGAAGAACATGCAATTTACTTGTGATTGATCTGAATGATCGAGTGCAGGAGGAGATATTACTTTGGTCTCTCATAGGCGGATTTTTGCTCTTATCTTTTTTTGTCTGACTTGGTGACCTTTTCTGGCCGCGTGTCTGTAACTTGGAGCAGCAGGAATGCGAATGGCCCACACTCCCGGGTGGAGTGGGGCAGCTGGAGTTCAGTAGCTGGCCGAGCTGGGTGCACAGTGAAACAATACAAGTGGTATTTGGGGAAACGCTGGAGGTGAATCTATTGCCGAGTAAAAGTAACAATGGGGAGATATGTTGCGTAATGTTTCCCCTGAAATGTGACCATGGAGAGCAGCTAACACACCTCCCCTGTCTGCTTGCAAGCCCCATTACGTCAAGTCAGGGCATCCGTCGAAAGGGGGCTCGATCAGATGTCCAAGTTGATGCGATCTCCGGTTCTTGATCCGTACAAAGTTTTTATTTTGTCATTTTGGGTTGTTGCCTAATATTGGCCTGTCCAGACCCTGGTATTCCTGTCGCTGTGTTGTCGGGTTTGGTTGGATAACACGCTCGATAAACTCCGGCTGGTCTGCCTCCTGGGGATCTCGGCACAAAGGGTTCACCGTAGCAATGGCCACCAATTGGATACGAACAAAAGATATTTCAGATCATTGGTGGCATGCATAACTCGGTTAGTTGACAATGGCCAAATTTCACATTCAAATTTGTTTGGGAGAGTCCGCTGTTATTGGAATATTGTTGGCCACGATGAGTAGTGATCATGGCCGGTACTCGTATGACGTATTATTTTCTTCTTAGCTAATATAGTATGCCGTACAAAAGAAAATCGGCATCGTCTGTGGTTTGTGGGACTAGCTCTGGCGCAGCTGGCGTTTCTAACCGCCAAACCATTCCTTACATCTGACTGCCAGATAGTAAACTTTCCGGCTTGCACGTCCTAATAGCAAGGCAAATATTAAGCAAAACAATGATTTATGTGACATCATTCATTGGATTCAGGTAGCTATTGTTATTATATTAGCTTAATTAGAATTGTTAATCTATCTAGATAGGCAGGGGCCCAATATATTAGGAACTAATGATATACCACAGGCAAGGTATTTTAATTGCCACAATAGGCGCTTTGATACTGAACTTACTCCCTGAACTTTTTGACCAGTGCATGGAGCTAAAAAGGCGGCGAGGTAGTTGATGGAATAACCGAGGCTACTATTCAGTGGCGGCGCAGGTGCAGTATTCATGATCAATATAGCAACTCTCCGTAGTCGCGGTGAATGGGGTGGAGGCACTACCACTGAGGCACTTGAAAAAACAAATGGATATATGTTATACGAATAATATTTCATGAATTTTGCGAGGAGCGTCTTGAGGATGTCGTGTATTTTGAATGCGGTGCTGTTAGCGACTGGCAATGACTTGTTGCTGGTTGCTGGACGGAACAGAGCTGTGCAAGGACAAATCGCAAAGCTGGGAAGAAATGGGGCGGGATGAGACCTTGCGGGTAAACATGATGGGACAAACTAGAACAACTACACCAAAACTCCTCTGCAAAAAGTCGTTAGTAATAAATCAATTCGTATGCTGTGGCCGACAAAGCTGTAGCTAGCTATTTCTCGGCCGAGTAAAAATGTGGGGAACTGCATATAGAAAGGCCAAACCTCCGAATAGTGTAGTGCTCTTTCATAGGCAGCAAGCAACGTCAAACACAACAGCACAGGTATAGTGCATGCCATCCATGTCCCGCATCCCTGTACTAATCTTATCGGAACAGACCAGAGCCTCGTCACCAACGCTCTCCCGAGCTCCCCCCAAACCCGTGCCAAGCAACCAGAGCCAGAGAACCCACCGCCCGACCCAAAGACGAACCGCGTCGACGTCCTCACTCGCTGTTGTGTTGTGGCGCCATCCCCAAAAAGCACAGCCTTTTCGGCACGTGTCCGGATTCCCTAAACCGCCGCCTGCTAGGAACCGAACCCTTGCACGCCCAGGGACTTTTTTTCGGACCTCCCCCCTCCAATCCATGACCTGCTGCTGCACGAGCTCGTCCTGAGCACGTCGCCCTGCTCCCACGGCCACAGATGACGGTGCCCCGAGAATGAGCGATGATGCCTCGCCGAGCGACCCGGCGCGAATCGATGCCTCCGTCGAGCCCTCGGCCGCCCGCGTCCCCGGGGACGCTGCTACTGCTGCCGCTGCCGCTGTCGCCCCGTCGTCCCGCCGCCGCGCCCAGTCGTACTCGCAGTCGCAGCGCCGCAAGAAGAAGAAGAGCAGGAAGCGTCGCAATCCCGGATTGTCCAAGAAGCTGGAGTTTGTCACCCATTTGCTAAAGAGCCTTGATACCCTGGTTTTTGCCGAGTTGAGCGCAATGTACTATATGGAGTATGCCCCTTTGCCCGCTACCTTGACGTCCCTCCCTGTCCCCTCTGTCCTCTCCCCCCCCAAATAATCTGGCCACTCGCTCACCTGGCCGTCTCTAGATGTTCAATGTTTCGATTCATACTACGTGCCGTCGGCCAATACATGTACCTAACACCAAAGGATGAGTCCTTCCCGTTTCTGATGCCCGCGAGCCGCATGCACGTCATGCTGGTGCTCATCCCAAACATCATTTGTATGCTTCTACACCTCTTCTGCGCCGTTCCCGTCGGCCCAGACTACCACCGAGGGTACATGCATGGTGGCTTGGTCATTGACTTTGTCGGCCAAAAGCCCCCGGCCTCTCGCATGTACTACATCCTGGCCGACTTCGCCATCCTCGCCATCCAGGCGCTGATGCTCACCATCCATACCGAGCGAGAGCGGCTCCGTGTCATGTTGAAGACGTTCCGTCCTTTAGTATCAGATGCCGCCCGGGAAGCCATGTCGATACCCAGCATAGAAGACCTGGACGCCGAGGAGCGGGGAGTCGCAAACGACATGGCCATCTCGCAAGTAACAAACGAGACCAATGATATTGAAATGCAGCCGCTTCGTCGCGGAAGCGATGTGGAGGAGACCAATGACCAGGCGGGAGGAGATTCAGAGTCCGTATCGAGGGACTCGTCGACAGAGGAGTCCTCGAGGTCCCATTTGTCGGATCTCCTGACCTCGGGGAATGCCATACTTGGCGAATATCATATTATCCACTCAATACGCACGGCAGCCATGGACCTCGAGAGGACGGCCGCGCACTCCCTTCGCTCCTTGAGCTATGGAGCTACCATGGCGGCGCTCGAAGCTCGACGGAGGGGTGCCAACGTAACGACTACACGGGCCGTGCAAGCTGATAGACGGTAGTAGTATCAAGCAGTAATCTGAAAGGCGCATTGGAACTTGGAGTTTTGGTTGATTATGTGATATCTTGAATATTGAAATACTTTTGTTGCTTCACGCGATCTTCCTGCCCACATTGCCAACGCCAGTACCCTTAACAGAAATAATAATGTCGCCCGTCTCATCGTCAACGTCCCTCAAGCCCCAGCTGCTGGCTCCAACCGTCTTCAAATCTCTTGCCAAAATCACCATCTCCTCCGTGGCGAGGACATCTCTGCCTATCCTTAGTCGGCCCACATCCTCCGAGCCCATAGCCATCAACACGAGCACCGTTCCGGCAGAGGTGTGGGTGACGCACCCGCCCTTTGCAATAGTCTCCAGGAGCTGGTACGCGCATCGCTTTCCGACTTCTTCAGGAACCTCGCCACCCTCGGGAGGGACAACCACGTCCGCCGAGTAGATGACTCCCACCGAACTGGATTCCGCCACCAAGCTCAGACCGAAACCAATGCCCAGCCGTCGCTTGCTTCCTGCCTTGTCGCCCGTGGGGACCAATGGGGCCTGGTCGTATTGCGCAGCAACGTGAATGTCGGAGACGAAGGGGTTGAGAATTTCACGAGCAGAGTGGATCATGCGCGCGTTGTTGGAGGCCGACACTCCTGTGCAGTAGGCCACACCTCGAATCTTCTTTATCCGGCCGGGGCTGCGGTTCAAGTGCAGCGTCTTGGGGAGTCGCACTTGGCTTGCGAATCGCAATTCGACACAGCCGCCGCCACCTCTTCCTCCGGGCCCAGCGCATGAGCGCTGCAGCACCCGCAACTCAATGCGCGCGGGATGGATGCCAAAGAGGCCGAAGAGTGGGAGGATGGCGGTTCGGAAGGAGTCGACGGAGATGTCGCCCGTTTCTGTAGAGGACGTAATGACACCGGGCCCGGAGAAGCGGACGTTCATGTGCGCCTTGGAGAAGGGCGCCAGCAAGCACAGAGGAAGGAGGAAGTAGCTGACGCCGCGGGTGCAAGCCATGGGGATGTTGTGCTCGATAATATCGCCGTCAGAGGCGCCGAACCCCGCAATGGTTCCCGTGATCAATCCCGGATGGTACGTGATTGTCGTACCCGTGTAAGAGATTTGCATCGAGCTGCCGTTGGTGACGGCCTCCATGAGCCGGAGGAAGGAGATCTCATGAGGGGCCAGGCCGGGGTTCGTTGGCGATGTGCTTCGGATTTTTGAAATGTGGATGGGCCGGCCGGTGAGCGTCGACAGGACCACCCGCTGGGTAAAGGCGCGGTGGCCTGTGAATCGGAGGAATTCTGGCGACGAATTCGACATTTTCGGTGCCGGGGGGTATCTTGAAGAACTGATCTCAACTTTCGCATCCCGCCTGCAGAACAAAAAATATCTTTCTGCCAGGTACAAGGTACCTTGACCAGCCAAACCCGGCAGGCGGTGAATCTACAGAGTTGGTAGCTCCACCTCAAGAGTCGCAGATTTGGACGGCTTATCGATAACACGACTGACTGCGATTGCCCGCTCCAAAAAGTTCGAGATCACAACGTCAGGTTACACTCTTTTACTTGACGGCCAATATTAAAAGCTCCCACATTCCAACATGGCGGGCCGGCCGCTGCTTTTTGACTTGCGATATCGAAATGATACGATTTGCCGCTCATGTCGGCTCGCCATTCGACAGCGCCCAACACGCATCCCATGGGGAGCGGCCTACAGCTCACAAGCTTCTAAGACAACGACAAGACGGCCTGATGCCTCCGTGACAAAGAAGCCGAGCAAATCAGAGTTGCTACAGTACCTGGATCAGATTCGATCGCTCCGAAACCCCCAAAAGGAAAGCAATGAAGCATTTTCTGTTAAATTCTTTGAACAAAACGAGAACAAGCGAACGGAACTCTCCGGTGAGAATGCATTCGACGAATCGCTCAATGAACTGGACGCATCAGACCTGAAAGATGCCCTGCTTGGGATAAAGGCGGAAATGGGGGGGAAGGAGGAGAGAGACGCCTTTGACGAGGTCATGAGCCAGATTGGTGGTGACTGGGGCAAAATAAAGACGGCAGATGACCTGGAAAAGCTGGTGGCCAGGATGGACGAATACACGGCAGCAATCGATGCCGAAATCGACAAAACTGGTGCTGAACTGCCTAAGGAAATCTTGGATGAGCTAGACTTGGAATTGCCTGGGCTGCCTGGAATGGGTAACCTAGGATCGCGGGTGACCTTGCCCCAAATTCCAGAGGGCCCATGGACAATCAACCAGCGAAAAAAGATCACCAGGTTAAATTCAGTCCTTGCCCGTGTCTCGCGGGATGTGCGACGGGACAAGCCACTTACAAACAAGACTGTCCAGGGTGTGTACAAGGCGTACCATGCGGCAAGGCTCTCCCTCGCCCACGGATGGAGCAATGTGCCCCTCAATGTATGGGATTTTCTTTGGAAGGTATTCTCTGCGGATGAATCGATCAATATCCACCGGCTGTCACACATTTCACTGCTGGCACGAGATATGAGCGAGGCAAAGGTTGTCCTGAACCCGGCACAGCAGCTTGTGACCATTGAGGCCGTGTTTGTGGATGGTTGGGAAGCCAAAGCCATTGATAGTTGGAAACGATGCATCAGCTCGCTAGGCGATGACAACGCTAATACCTTTCAAGAGTTCTGGGAACTCGGTGTTAGGATGTACTGCCGAACAGGTGATTTGGCACAGGCGCAGAGAGCAATTAACAAGCTCCTGGGGAAGCATATGGACCCTCGAATCCTCATGCCTCTCATTCGTACATGCGCTGAGATGGGCACTGAGGAGGGCCAGGAAAAGGCCTGGGATGTTTACCGCCAGTTGCGAGAGCTTCTGGGGCAAGACATGAAGATTGAGGATTACGACCAGGTCATTTCCTATTTCCTGACGACAAATCAGACCGAAAACGCCCTCTACGCATTCGTTGATATGATGAGTCATGGAAAGATTGACTTGAAGAAGCAAAAATACCTGCCCTCGATTGTTGCAAACAAGTTCTTCTTTGGCAAATGGCTCAAGAGACTTATCGGTGCTGGCGACCTGAATGGAGCTCTCAGTGTTGTCAATTTCATGCGAAAGAAGGGTGTGGATGCTTCCCCCATCCAGCTCAATGGGCTTATTGGCGCCTGGCAGCGCACTGGGGGCGTGGATGATCTGGAGAAGGCGGACGAGATGGCATGGGGCATGATCGAGTCTCGAATCAAGTTTGTTGAGGAAAGGCGAAATGGCCATGCAAACACCGCACCAGTGGCGGAATCGGGCATGAGCCCACTGCCAAGAGCCACACTCGAGACCTTTTCCATTGTTGCAGAGAATTATCGACTTCGTGGACTGCATGAGCAGCTCCAGACCCTGTGGCAAGCATCTCGCGATGCCGAAATCAGCCCAGATGCCTTCATGATCAACCAGCTCCTCGAGTCATACATCCAGGCTGACCAGTCCAAAGAGGCCCTCGAGCTTTACCACTCCCTCATCACTGAACAAGGCGTTAGCCCTGATCCCTATACTTTCAGTGCATTGTGGAAGACGCTCGGAATCAATCGCTTGCACAGGATATCCGAAGACGATCTCCCCGGCGAGATCGAGGCCGCCCGGGCACTCTTTGCCGAGACAGCCAAATTCAAGCAGGTCTTTCAACCCGACGGCATGGATGGCCAGTTGGCTCGAAAGATTTTGCATACATTCCGCCGAATCAAGGACCCCTCAGGCTTCATTGTCGCCCTCACTTCTCTCCGCGACTTGTTCCGATTCCTCCCCCCCGAGACCTTGGTTCTTGAAATGGTTCTCGGCACCACCAAACTCTCCTGGGACACCACCAGGCAACGTCACCGTCTAGTTGTCGCCAAACGCGACCTCGACCGTGGGCTTGTTGCTTGGGCAGACGGTAACCTTTCCAAGCTCGACGGCGAGCGCCGCGGCGAAGCCCTCTTTGAGTACCTCCAGAAGCACTTCTGGCCGGCCCACGCCGACGATGCTGCAAAGAGAACGGCTTTCCGCGAGGCAGCTACCCAGATGGGCGTGTACGATATGTTGAAGAAGGCTGCCAAGCAGCGATGATGACTTGAAAAGCGCCTTTTAAGATACCATCTCCTATACGAACTTTTTATGTATTACGCAACGAAGACAACACATGCCCGTTGCGGCACTGTATGATAGAATCTCACGCCAAACCAAAAGTGGACATGTACAACTATGTGTTTTATATAGACTTAGGAAACTCTAGCTCGTTAATGAGGACGCAACGCCGAGATCTTCCAGGCTCGGGCGTTTATCAAATCACTTCTTTTTTGCTCTTTCAATCATGCGGGTGGAGCCGTGATATTAGATGTGTACATATGTATGTCTGTGTATATATATATATATACGGATAACCATGAAGAGCAGAAGCCACAGGAAGAAGGAAATCCCAATCACGGCCCGTAGGCAGGAACATCATCTCCCTGGTGAGCCCAAAAAAGTCCTGTCTTTTCTTTCCGTACATCCCCCTCCATAACTCCGGCGCTATGCAAAAAAAAATGAAAGCTCAACAAAAAGAAAAAAAGAAAAGGGATGAGGCACTCCAATTTTCGTTCTCTTGAAAAAAAAAAAAAAAGAAACGCTCCTTTTTTCAAAGACAAACTCTTCAAAAACGGAGGGTAAACGCCAGCTGGCAATGGCAAGCAAACCGCCCTGTTCCAATTTCTTCCGAACCGCAACCCCCCCTTTGGTCACGACAGGTCCATTTCGTCATTGTCCAGACGATCGCCGACGGAACTAAGGCCGGAATCGTCGTCGTCGCTTACGTGGCCGTTCTGCTGGGGCTCCTTGCTCTTATCCGGCAGGCCCTCGTCCTCGGGGTCGGCGGTCCGCTTCAGGATCCAATCGGAGATGGAGGTGTCGGGGCCGCCCTCAACTTGGACCTCGCCCGTATCGTGGCCTCGGCCGAGGATCGTCCCGTGGTACTTGGCGTCTTCGCCCGTCTTGCTGTGTTTCTTCTTCAGAGCTGTGTTTGTTCGCGTCAGCAAAAGGGGGCCGCTCCGACATGTGTTGTTCGCTTGCTGGCTATCCTCTAAACGAGACCAAGGGGGAACATGAAAGAAAAGAAAAAGAAAAAAAAAGTTCACAATAGAAAAATCACACAGCATGGTTACTTACCATTGAGGTAGTCTGTGGCATCCGACTCCCCGTCTCCGCTCCCAAACTCCATCATCTCCTTCATACGCTGCCCCGCGAACCACTTGATGAACTCGTCGACGCCGCGGAGGTCCTCCTCGTTGCGCCACTCCTGCTCCGCGTCGATCCGCTCGGGCAGCAGGGCGCCGACGTCCTGCAGGGCCATGCGCACGTCGACGATGGTGAAGTCGGCGCTGTCGCCCTGGTTGTGCGCGGCGTGGTCGGCCGTGGCCTGGCACAGCAGCGAGAGGTACCGCGCCGCGAGGTCGGTGATGGAGTCGAGCACGGCGGGCCGCGTCGAGTGGTAGCCCGTGGAACGCAGGACCTGGAGGATCGAGGGGCGGAGGAGCGCGTGGAAGAGGGAGGGCGGCGTCGTCATGGTGGGGGATTAGAGAGGAGGCGGAAGGGAAGGGGAATGGGTTTTTTGTTGTGAGTCGCCAGAACAAGGATGGTGATGATGCAGACTTCGTTGGGCGTCGGTGTTGGAAGCTAAGCTAAAGGGCGTGTGGTCGCGAAGTGATTCTAGTGGTAGCGACGGTGTCGCGCCGGCAGGGACGTCATCGGCTGGAGATCAAATGGCTCTCACAGCGCGTGTCCGCCCCAAGCGCTAGATTTTCCGTCGGAGTTGAGAGAGTCGTAAGCTCGGGACAGTGAAGATGTTCTCGCAGCTTTGGGCTTGGGAGGCTGTAGCTAGTAGAAAATTGGAGACTCAGCCTTGTGCTAGTGGGTGCCACAGTGCGGATTTTGGGGACTGCACATGCCTTTTTTTAAGGGTTTACAGTACATGTATCCCATATAATGAACTTTCGCTTGAAGGGAGAAGAAATTCATATTACTAGAAATTACCAATGGTTTCATTCTCATTACTATCATTTGCACATTTCCCGCTCACATCTCGGCTGCTCGCCTTAATCACATGAATTGTACAGTCCCATAACCAGCGCTCCACAGTCTAGACGGTCAGCTTGCCCGTCTCCGATTCCAGCTTGGTCTCATCCGAGATGCCACTGTATTTGTTAATCCAGTCCAATACTTCCTTATGCCAGACCAGCGAGTTTTCTGGCTTCAGCACCCACTAAATGTATGTTAGAAGAAATTGACGGGAATACATGGGCGGGTGTCGTTTTCAACGTACATGGTTTTCATCAGGGAACATGACAAACTTGCTGGGCACACCCCGAGCCTGGAGAACATTGAACATGGCAAGGCCTTCAGAAATGGGTAATCGGTAATCGAGCTCATTGTGAATAACCTGTTGTGGGTGAGCAGAGCATCCAAATGCCAAGTGCCGTTTCAACTTACCAGCATGGGAGTGGCCCATTCGCCTGTGTGCAGAGATGGATCCCACTTTTGATATCCTGCGCGGTTCTCCCAGAGAGTGCCGCCAAAGTCATGCTCTGGGAAGAATAACTCCTCAGTCGACCACTGGTTCTGCGTGGAGAAGACTCCGTCGTGGCAGACTAGGGCCTTGAACTTCCGGCCCAGGTCGTGTCCTTGAATCCAGTCTGCAATCTTGTTAAAACCGATGCTTAGAAGTGCCATTAGTCCCGAAAAACTCACTAATCATGTAACCACCATATGAGGCACCCAGTGCAACTGCTCGGTCGGTATCCACATATCTAACTTCTTTCTCAAGATATTCGAAGCACTTGACTAAATCGTCATACGGGCCACCTCCCCAATTCTCCGTAATGGCATCGGTATGATCTTGGCCGTAACCTGTGCTTCCAATTGGGTTGGGGCACACAACAATGTAGCCCTGCTCAGCAAAGATGGCAGGGTTCCACCTCGTGCTCCAGTCATCTGTCCATGCAGACTGAGGGCCTCCGTGGATCAGAAAGGCGAGAGGATACTTCTTAGTAGGATCGAAATCGGAAGGCGTCATGACCAATGCATGGTTGTCATATCCTGCCGACCCAGGGTACCATATCTCAGAGCTCTGAGATTCCGAGAGACCAAACGACTTGCCGTGCTTGGAGCTAGTTGAGATTTCCTTGACGTCTTTCGAATCCGGATCCAGGACCAAATAGCTGGAACTCTCAATTCTGGACTTGGAGCTGATGAACAGGGAGTCGCTTCCTCCAAGCCGGTGCGCTTCGATGACACAACCATCGTCGTGAATGGGCTCAGGGAGATCCCTGGCTTCCGATGGCGAGGCGGGAACCTTCCACAATACGATTCTTCCATGGCGTTCTGCAGCAACGTACAGCACCTTATCGCCCTTTCCCCAGACAGCCCAATCGGGTCTCAGGTCCCAACCACCTCGGTCATCTTGTGTCTGATAGAATTCCTGCACATTGCTCAGATCTGTGACATCAGGGATCAAAAGGAGTCTCGGTTTGTCGGATTCGTATTGCACGCTCTTCATCCTTGTAAAAACAATCTTCTTCCCGTCACTGGAGAAAGCAGGGGCCTGACTGTAGCCCCTCAACCGACCCGTCTTGACAATCTGGGGAGCGGAAGGCTTGTCGGTCCACGATTTGATGGGTATGTAGTAGAGATCAGTCTTGGTGTGCCTAGCTGGGTTCAGTTCCGGATCCTTGGATACAAATGCAACACCAGAGCTGGAAATGTCAAAGTCACTGGAACCTCCAAACGGAGGGACTGGGCAGCTCAGGCGGGTACCAGCCAAGAGATTGGTCATTCCTGGGTGGTCCAGAGTCCACTTTCCTTCTCGCTTCACGACAAGGCCGTACCAGAGGGAGTTTTGGTTGGGGCTGGTCCATGTATCCCAATGGCGGACGAAAAGACCGGTATAGATCTTGGCAGATGAGTGTGACTTGGTCTCGGCTGCAGGCCAGTACATCTCTCCGTCAGGGGTCGTGGCAGCTGAGCAGATGAAGGCCACCCGGTCGTCAGACAAGACCTTTGCTTTGGGATTGGAGATGCTTCCGGCAAAGTAGTGGATCATGTGAGGGCTTGAGGGTGTTAGCTGGGTTCAATTAAGAGAGCAAGGCTGGGGTGATGGTCCAGCTGAAGTCTGTAATCATCAGCATACCTCAATGACTTATCATGGACGTCTTGGGATAGCAGCATGGAGCTTCCATTGTCCCCAGTCTTGATAAAGGCAACCTCAGTCTCACTGATCCAGATGGGCTCGCCAGCAGCGGCATCCTCGGAGATGAGGTAGGAGGAGCCATTGGTGATGTCAAGCACACGAATCTGGGACGACTTGGAGTGAGTGTCGAATGAATAAGACGAGACCTATTGCAAGTGGCTCGGTTAGTCGCTGGTAGAGAGTGAACGAGCTGGAGAGAAAGAGAAAGAAGAAAGAATAAGCGAATGACTTGATTGACGAGTACGCACCGTGTAAAGAACAAGCTCGCCAGTGGAATTGGGAACGCCAGCAGAGCGGCGGGGAGCCGACAGCAGCACCTCAGGCGTGAACCTGGTTGCTTGGATCGTCATCATAAGCGGGGCTTGGGGGGATGGATGCGATGCTTGGGTGGTGAGACAAGAGAGGCAGTGTGATGGAGTGAAAGGGGAACGCGGAGTGAGAGACAGAGGGCAAGAAGGTTAAAAGAAGGCGGATGAGGAGGTGGAAGATGAGGGGATGAAGGAGAGAGCTAGGGTAGTAACACGCAGCAGCATCAAGCAGTCAAGTAAAGTTGAGGTTGGAGCTCGAGCTCGGCCGCTGCAGGCGTGGGGACGGGGCTACCAGGTGCCAGGCTAGCTATTCCCTGCCATTCCCCCTCCCCTTCTTTTCAGCCATTCTCCCTGTCTCGCCCTGTCTCTCCCGCTATGTCATACCTTGTCCCACTATTTGGTGCCCTTTTACCGGCTCTTTGCCTTTGTCGTGGCCAAGTCCGCCCGAGCCGCCGCCGCCGCTGGCTGGCTGGTCGCTCAGGTGATACGGAGATGGGAACAGCCAAGACACGAACCAGGTCAGGTCCGAGTCGAGTCGATTCGAGGCCTGCGTTACCAACTCACACAGGCAGCCAGGGGATGCACAATTCCGTGGCACTGGTTCCTCTTCCTCATTGTGTAGTAGTGTTGCGTGTGCTTGCCTGCCTGTCCACTTCCCTGCATACGGAGCGCATGCATCATCATAACGTAGCGCCCGGTTCTGCTCCTGGTGAGGGCCCCCCCCCAACCCCGCATACCGCCAGCCGGCCCGCCACTCCACTTACAGCCCGTGCTTCAACTAGAGAAGACGTATCTACTCCGTACTCGGTATCAGTACATATACTTGCCTATACTAATTAGGGGCGGTGACTAACTAAATCGCCTGTTGGACAATCCAAGTCGACGGTTCCGCGCAGTAGCCCAGCCAAACTAGCTGCGTGGCGTCAGTTCAATCCGCCAAATGTTCATGCAGTCCAACCAAAGTCTGGGGCAGTCATGTTCCTCGGCTGTGGACAAAAACACCCGGTCCTCTCATTCCTTATCGGCATTGCAACACGTCCAGCCATCAGGTGATTGCTGTGTCGACTTTCCTTTCCAGGATAACCCCCCCGCTGAATACTTATCCCATCAATCTTGTCACGGGCACTGAGAACCCTGAAGGCCCAGCCACGAAACCCCCACTGCTTCGTGGCGGAGTGGATAAACTTGTCGCGTATCCAGCCGCCTCGTGCTAGTCTGGTCCCCTCCACGTGAGATGGAGTATATTGGTCTGAGTTTCTCCAGCGGGCCTTTGAAATCCCTCCAGCTTTGGGTTAGTTTCCGTTGTGTTGACATTAGGGTTCCTCGCGATCCTGACTCAGGTTCGTTGTAAACGAAGCTTGCCCAAATCCGATGTGCAGTTTGTATTCAGCAGTACCCTCAGCACTGCTCTCCGTTGCGAACTCACAATGGATGCAGCAATACTAAGTTTCGGTCAAATTATCATCACCAAGGCCAACACGTTCAGCATCGAACGCCAAAAATATATATCTTTTTTTTCTGGCTCATTGAATTTAAAAAAAAACCCCCCAAGGCTATTGATCTCTCTTCATGATCGAGCGATGATGGTGACTGTCCCCTTCTTATCCATAACGCCAAACCCGTAAACCCATACTTTCATCTGTTCGTCAACCTAAAATGATGTAGCTCCTTATTTCCGCTGTGCACCAAAGTTCGTTCGCTTTTTGCTCGTTTGTGTGTCATTCTCACTATCCTCGGTTTCCTTGTCTTTCTTTTTTAATTTGTTTGCGTTCTTGCTAGTGGCAGACGTGGGAGTCGCGTGATTTGAGCCGCTGTCCCGGAATGCGGCCGATGATGGTGTAGCGTGCGAAGCCGGTGTCGATCCTCCCGACCCTGGGGCAATGCCTTCCTGTATAGCGAGTCCCGTTAAGCGTCATCCCGTTATCGTAAATTATCGCCGTACTTACCAGGTTGTTTGGCCGATATGATATAGAAGATCGCGAGAAAACCTTATTTTGATCCATTGGACCAGCTTTCCGTCGTTGTGCGGCTGCGCCACTTGTTCCTTTCATGTAATTGTCGAACCCGGTGATGATGTTTCCTGCTGGCGTGCTCTCGAGATAAGCTGTTTCCTTTTGCGCGATGCCATCCTCAACTTGGTTCTGAGGGAGAGTTAGCGGAGACGAGAATAAAACACAAGGTCAGCCGTGCGGCATATCCTTACCAGACGCCTTTCCAAGAGTCTCCTCTTCTCAACGAGTTCGCGCACTCGCGCTTGCGCCTTCTTGTACTCAGCCATCGTTGGCTGCCCAGCCCCAGATTCAGCAGTATTCCCTTGCTTATTCTCGGCCATACACTACGCCCTGATATTGGTGTTTGTTTTCGCAAACAAATTTCGTTGATGACAGCGTGGTTGTTGTGGCTAGTTGCGTCCGTGTTGAGTTTGTTAGGTTTAAAAGGCGATGGTCGCGTAGCGTAATCGTGAGGTGCTTGTAATGCGCCAGTGCGCTTAATCGCGGCTAGGTGGCCACACTGTGGCGCTTACATTTTATACATTGACACGTGCCTGCAGGTCCATGCGCAGGGCGGGGGGCATTTGGTTCCGTTAAAGATTCCCAAAAGTATACATTCAATGAGGGTAGGCGATGTTGGAGGCCAGAACCAATACCAATTTCATGAGGTTTGATCCCATTCTCTGTTAATTGTAACACTTGATACACCAAGCCTCCCGAGGGAAAGCACAATATTCTAGGCGTTGCATGGCCAATATTGCAGGTTAATAATCCCAGTTTAGATTTATTGAGTTATTTCATTATTCTACGAATTCATTCAACTTTTTTTTTGCCTGTATTTCAACTTGTTTTTCGTATACCAATCCCTAGGCAAATTTGATCGCGCAAAATAGCAGAAATATATCGATCGTTGGCATCAACAGGTCCAGTTTGGCTAAAGAGAATGCCACGATGCAAGCAATCGTGACCGACCAGACCTCATCTTTCCAGGGGAATGCGTTCTGTTGGTAGGTTAGGGTCAGCAGATCGCCGGTTGTCAATGTCCCGTGCTAGCTGTAGAGTCACCAATGCCATCTCCTCAGTGATAGCTAGACCCACCTGTTGATCCATCAATTACTCTGTGCGAGTCTTGGTTGGGGGTTCGCGGGGTTCATCTTCAGAAATATCAGCTGATTTGCCTCGCGCTCCAGGTGGTGACGAAGGTGAGGAACTGTTCCGTCGACGGTCAGTGGGAGACTCGCGTCTCCTTGCCGGACGGTTGGCACGCCGACCCGGGCTAGACCGTCTCCCCTGAGGACTTCCATCGTCCTTGTCCGAAGTGTTTCCTCGGGTACCCTTCGGGCCCCTGCCTCGCTTTTTGGGCGAGGCGCTGCGACTACGAGATCCCGATGAGCCTCGGGACCTCGATGATGACACGCTCCTGGAATACCGCCTACGACGATCAACTGATCGGCTTCGCGATGAGGAATATCTCCTCCTCTTTGGCACTGGTGACCGCTTGTCCGAGGATGCAGAACGAGATCGGTGATTCGAGGCGTATCGGCGTCCTCTACCCTCGCGGTTTTGGCGAGGACGGTAAGCATCCCCTGCTGGAGACCTTGACCTCTTTCGCTGGGCTCTTCGACCCCCCGGCGACCTTGGTCGCTTCTGATGGTCACGGCTGGCGGACCGGTCAGTGCTCCGAGACGCACTGCGGCCGCGGGACCCCGATCGAGATGAAACTGACGCAGATGACGAGCGGCTGCGTGGCCGTCTTCGAGTGTCGCGATCACGTCCTCCGCCGCGCCGACCTCGGGGCACATAACTGTCGCGCCCATATGAATCTCGTTGGTCGCGTGATCGTGGACCTGGCGACCGGGATCGATTACCGTTCCTTCTGAACCCGCCCCTTCCTCTGTCAGAATCGCGATCGCCTCGTCGTCCCTGCCAAGTATCACCACGCGCAGCTGCCCGGTCGCGACGGTCGCGCTCCTTCAGATCGGAAATTTCACGGTCTCGGCGGTCGAGCTCATCGCGCCTCTTCCTCGCATGTTCGGCGGCGCGATCTGCTTCCATCTATTATGAAACATTCTTGTTAGACATAGCTCAAGAGTGGGAGGACGTGAAATCTACCTTTTCTTGCATAAGCTCAAGCTTCTTGGCTTCCAGAAGTTCCTTGGGCACACCCTGAGGGCTGGTTTGGGCACTCAGCAGCAAACTCCATAGTTCTTTACAGAAGGGCGCTGTGTCCTTGTCAAGAAATCCTGTGAGCTGAATCTGCAGGGACTTGATATCTGGCTGTCATGATAGTCAGCACGTGCTTCAAATTTTTTTTTCTGCGCTCGGAAAAGTGCAAGCGTACGTATCGTGGTCCTTCGATCAGATTGAAACAAAGCTCAATCACGACGTCGTCTTCGCTTCCGAGGATCTCTGATATCTTGCCGGCGATCCATCTGTAGAGAGTCAGCAAAAGTTCCCAAGGAGTACGGGGTCCACAGACTTTTTCATGACCTGGAGGTTGACCTTTTGCATATCGACCTTCTTATTGAACTCCGGGGGGAATTTTGTCGACTTCAAGAGCCGCGCATCTACTCCTGAAGCCATGGCGAGCCAAGTGGCAGTGCCAATGTCAATCCAAACGCGATGTTGGTAAAGGAGAGTATGCGAAAGTGACGTCGCCAATGCGGCGCTCATGTGTTGCCAGTGCTGATGCTATGAGGTGCACGGGCCATCCCCGTTTGACGCCTTGCCAGGCAAACTGGAGTCGCGACCAAGGCGAGGTACGTACCGGCTCAACAAGCACCAATTGGTAACGAAAAGGATTTTGGTAGCGAGGTGCCAAGAACGGAAGGTAGACAAATTAAGTGGATCACACTTCCATACATGATTCCTCCTCTTGTGCTTTGACCTTTGTGTCATAGGCCTGGTATCACCCCGCGTGAAATCCATTTCCAGCCTGAGGTACTGACACCAGTGTGCTACAGTGCTGAAGCTCTCATTCAGCGGCACGTCATCAAGGTAACCTACCATTGAGCGCGATACTCTAATACCACCGTCCAAGCTTCCCCAACTCGCTCTTTAGAAATATCTGGTGTATGGGACTACCACTCAGAATGGACAACATCCACGCTCCCACAGTGCCGTCGGGCGAAACCAGCTCTTCCGCAACCAACGGAAACGCGGGGCATCTAAGCTTCAAAGAACTACAACATAAAAAGGATGACATCGAGGCCGAGCTCAAGGCGCTGGGCGGAGTGCTCGACTCGGTACACAACACACAATTTATCCTGAGTATTGATAATCCCCAGCATACTAATGATTCACTAGCACGGAGTAGATATGAACACACCTCTCGTTACTGCGGATGGTTTCCCTCGCTCGGACATTGATGTGGCCCAAAGTAATCCCTAGGTCTGTTCCCCCTTGAGACCACGACCGCTGATCGGTGCCAGTTCGGACTACAAGGGCTAGAATAATTCGTCTCCGAAACGATTACACCGAACTCATGGCCCGGATCGAGAAGTTCCTCCATGAACATTTTGCTAGTCTCGATGAAACCGATGCTCAGCTTCAACCCAGTTCCAGTGATTCACGACCTGTACTGTCAGATGCCCAAACCGAGGCTCTGGACCCGCCATTCGCCAAGGTCAACACAGTAGCCGCAGGCAGTCCAGCCGAGACTGCTGGATTGCAGCCTGGTGACGAAATCCGCAACTTTGGCTACGTAAACAAAGCCAACCACGACAATCTCAAGAGAGTGGCGGAGTGTGTCCAAGGCAACGAGGGAGTAGGTGCAACAAATTCAATGGCAGTTAGGATGGAAAACTAATTTGTAATCAGAACGACATCTTTATCAAGGTATCGCGGGCGGCAGGCGCAGCACAGCGGCAGGAGTTGCGCCTGACTCTCACCCCGAGAAAGGATTGGGGTGGACGAGGCATGTTAGGCTGCCACATCCTTCCTCTCTAAATCATGGAACAGATATCCTGGTACTTGAGTGGCCAACAAAGCCCGATACCCAATACAGCCGCTTGGCTGAAACCTGCCCACATAATCCGCTGTACCGAGCAGGTAGAAATGCAGTATATTGGGTTCCAATAGTGAGACGCCTAAACAGGTGCAGTGATGGCAACAACACTGCCAAGAAAGGGAGAACCCGTTATCAGGGTTAGAGTCGATGACAAAGCAAGCCTTCTCTTGCTCCCCCACATCCCTTTGGCCGTGTCTACGTTAGGTACTACGAAAAAAAAAAAAAAAAACTTAGTTTTCAGTCAATGCCTGTTCCATGTGGTCTTAACGTGATAGACGTGATGGCAAACCCTGTTTTTGTTATTCCGACAAAAGAAGGATCAAATTGTGTACCCTTTGCATGCTAATGGTTATCATGAATAGCCAGCAACCTTGCCGACATGAAATTTTTTAGGGGGCAGCAGCTAGCCACATGGTGTAATTAACCGCTGCAGTGCGACATGCGTACGTAGCGGCCGTTTGGCTGGAACATCGGCCGCAACACGAAGGTGGACACTACTGCTGCTATTGCTGCAAATAACGAGACAGACATAGGGGCCACACAGGAGCTAGCCATGGGCAGATACATGCAATCACTCGCCCAACTAGGCACAAACAGCAGCGTGTGCCTAAACCCAGCCAACTCAGCAGGTCCAAATCTGGTAAAAGAGTCTCATGCGTTGGTGCCGTGGATTTCAAATCACGACAAGAGGACCTTGCACGAGAAGGAAAAGAAAAAAAAGAAAAGAAGAGAAAAAAAATCCTGACCATGGGCAGGCAGAAGACGGGACCAGTCCGAGGGTTAGGTGCTCCATAGGCACCCGGCGGACGCCTGGGCGGATAGGCGGAAAACCAACTGGTGTAAATGGTGCCCGAGTGATATTAGTGGAATGTTCCAGGCACAGCAGGCCACAGCGGGCCACAACAGGCGCAAGGCGGTGACGACAGTGCCAACTGAATCCTGGCTGGCGCCGTGCCTGCTCCTTTCTGGTAAGGTAGGCGGTTCGGACTGGCCTGGTGCAGCGTCCAAAGTGGGCTCTCGGCTTATGATTTGATTTCCTTGGCCTAGTTGATGATGTCTGTGATCCGTGCTGCAACATCACGTGCAGACAGCCCACTCTCTGGGGCGACTGAATTTTTCGCTTTAGGCCTTTCCCCTGCCCAAAGTTCCCCGCCGCCTTCAAAACAAACAGGTTGACTGCTCTTTTGAAGTTCGTCAATCACCACGTACCCACCTCCAGCAACGTATTTCAAGGTATTTAGGATCCTCCTCCCCGTCTTCGATTCCAGGACGATGACCGCCCTCTCCGACCGACGTTCTCTCGCCGTCTCGACTGCTCTCAACGTTGGCTAACTCCCACCTTCCAGCACCCCGCTTGTTTACGGCCTCCCACACCCGTCGCTTCGACATCACATCTATCCCCTCAAAATGGCTGACGTCCCTACATTCAAGCTTGTGCTTGTCGGTGATGGTGGTACCGGAAAGGTGTGTAAAATTTGCTCTCGTCGAATTTACCGTCACGACCTTATCAACGGTCGTTGATTGCCCCGCCTCATGGCTCATGGAAGAGGGGGGTTCACGAAAATGTCACGACTTTCGAAACAACAACGCTAACCGGCATCGCCGTATCTGACAGACCACCTTCGTCAAGCGCCACTTGACTGGTGAATTCGAGAAGAAGTACATGGCCACTCTTGGTGTCGAGGTCCACCCTCTCAACTTCACCACCGTAAGTACAACGAACTCACGAGGGTGTGCGGGGAACTAACCTGCTCCAGAACTTCGGTGAGATCAAGTTCGATGTCTGGGATACTGCTGGTCAGGAGAAGTTCGGCGGTCTCCGTGACGGTTACTACATCAACGGCCAGTGCGGTATCATCATGTTCGATGTGACCTCCCGTATCACCTACAAGAACGTCCCCAACTGGCACCGTAAGTCGGCTCCTTTCGATCCACCTCCCCAGCACTGGCTGACGAATGCATTTTAGGTGATCTTGTCCGCGTCTGCGAGAACATCCCCATCGTTCTCTGCGGTAACAAGGTTGACGTGAAGGAGCGCAAGGTCAAGGCCAAGACCATTACTTTCCACCGCAAGAAGAACTTGCAATACTACGACATTTCCGCCAAGTCCAACTACAACTTCGAGAAGCCTTTCCTCTGGCTCGCTCGCAAGCTCGGAGGCAACCCCGCTCTCGTACGTCTTCGGACACCCCTGGTTTAATTTGACAAGATCAAGTGCTAATGTGTGTTGTAGGAGTTCGTCGCCGCTCCCGCCCTTGCTCCCCCCACCGCTCAGGTCGACCTGGAGGAGCTTAAGAAGCACGAGGCGGAGATGATTGCCGCCGCCGCGGCACCTCTCCCCGATGATGAGGATGATGATCTGTAAATGACTCCAGCGGTCACGGGAAACTTTGTTGAGGAGGATACTTCGTGTTCCGATGAGCTGGAACAGGGAAAGTATTTGAGGATGGCACATAGGCAGCCGGAATGACCATTTATGAGAGGCAGAACCAAGTTCTGGGGTTTACAGCAGCGTGATTATGGATGGCCCGAAGTAAGGCCATTATCCCTCATTTGAGGAACAAGGGGGCGGTGCCATTGCAGAAAAGACAGTGGCCTCATTAGTTAGCTAGACATCCTTCAAGAAAAAACAACACCCGAGTCAAGTTTGCGTGGCTTGGCTATGAAGGTACTTTTTTTTACATACATTCTCCTGCGCCAATAATTTCAGTGTCTCGCCCCGGAAGTGGATGCTCAAACAATGACATATGTACCAATGGATAGCATGGTCGAATGTGAATGGGTCAGGTCAATTTCACGTCACGTCGTGGGTGTTGATCGACTGCTGCTTCTTTTTTTCTCTTCCCCTTCTACCTCTAGCCAGCTGATGTTACAGATGCGTGTGTGTTGACGGACGGGCTTTACTTCCACGGGATGTCTGACCGAGCTCGTTGCGATGTTGCACATTGCCCGTAATGGCATTTTCAGCACGTTTGATCTATCTATGGAAAACAGGCGAGTCGATCCATCACTAACCGTGTTTCGGGTTGTAGAAACAGCTTGCACCCTGGCGATCATGGATATGGAGGGTGAGAGCGAGGTCTTGGGCAATTTAGTCATAGCGCATGGGGATATAGTTACGTATGTATCCATAGCAGATCGGCAGTTGGTTGCATCAGCACGGATAACTCAAAGAATACCTGTTATCTGAAGCCTGTTCCCCTTGGGGCCGCCCCCAGCGTTGACCATCACGTCAATGCACGGACATTAATCGTAAGGTCACCTTGCTAACCCACCTCCCGAGCTCCTCCAGCCCTTGCTTGAGGATGTGTGGTAGGGGCTGAGGGCCTCCACCTGCAGCCACAGTGATGCAACGCGGTCTGTTTGGACAGATTTGCCCCTCCAAGTCTTACGGCTGACTGCACCCGACATGGACTCGCCAATGTTTTTGTTCTGTCCAACACGCATTGGCGGAGATGATGATGCTGCTATGCTCAGACGACAGTCTCAGCCTCTCCAGCTATGGAGTGGTTCAGGTGCGCCCGTTTGCTCATTTAGATGGGTATATTGATCACTTACCAAAGTAGGAACGGGCACATATTGGCCAATACCGTTTGGAACGCCACTTGTCAAAGATAGATGGGAGGACCATCAGCACAGGGATGTGTTAAGGATCGCATTAATGAGATTGGACCTGGCGATGTGATTTAGTTAAATGGGATGGATGGCGCGCAGAACACCCCTGGCGCCGGCGTATGCAGCCACTTAATGAGGCAGGGGTTCCCAACATGGCCTGAAGCTGGCCCGGGACTCATTAAACCGTTCAATAAGCGTGGGGAGGGGGAATGGAGGAGGTCGAAACCTGGAGATTGAGAAGCAACCAGTGGGCTGCATGTTGTTATTGTTTATTTGTTTTTGTGTCCCTCCCTTCAAACATGAGAAAGTGGCGGGTCAGGTATTCCGAGCATTGACGAGATGCGAGAATGGCCTGTGGATGCAGCCGATCATTGGATCACTGCGTCCGACGGCAGATGGGGATGGGGCAGATTGACGGGAAGGACCGGGGGTTGGGAGGCAGCATGAATACTTTTCGCAGCAAAAGTAAAAAAAAAGAAGTGCCCAGGAAAAAGCTACGTTAATTGAACACACAGGCATCGCGTGTCAGGGAACGCGTCGGATTTTTTTTGGGCGGGTTGCGGGGATGCACCCACTGCCGTAACCGAAAGAGAGAGAAAAAAAAATAACATGGATGGGTCGAGGTAAATCTCGTATCGGGAACAAAAATAAACGGAGCACTAAAGTGGGAAAAAAAAATATTGAAACCGCGACGCAACCACTGCAGCGCTGCAGCGCACAGCTCATAGCACATGAACGAACAAACAATGGCTGGGACGAAAATGGGGCTTTGTCCAGTCAGATCAGTCACAGAAGGGGTAGCGCCAGCAGGGAGCATAGGCGGTCAGGACCAACGCAGCAACCAGACGAGAGAAGAGACGACGATTATAGTCGGGTGGTTGGGAAGCACGTTAGACGTGGATATGGAGTCGCTGCCATTCGTCCATCCGCATGCAGTTTTGTATGTGTTTTGTCGGGTGGAGGCGGCGATATATACAGACAGGGGGGCACGTGCAACGCGTGTTGACATGGTTTCCCGATTGGGACAGGGCAACGCCAGGGGCGCGCAGTGATAGGTCAAAAACTGGGCAAAAACGACGCGGAGGAAGGAGGAGCACGCTCAAGCGCTCAGGAGGGGAAGGGGGGATGGGCCTGGGCCGCCTCGCTTTTAGCACTTGCACCCGCCCATTTGGCATTCCTCTCCTCTCCGCGGTCGGTTCCACGTCCCAGCCCACACCCGCACACGCCCACGCCCACGTTACGTTCACGTACCTCACACGCCCAACGCCCACACGTCGCCTGTTGCAGCACCACTTTCTCACGACGACATCTCTTTTGTTCTTCTTCCTCCTCCTTCTCTTCCTTCCGTCTCTTCATCTCCTCTCCCTCACCGAGCTTCTCTCACCTCGCCGCTCATTCTCGCGCCCTCTCTCGCTCGGCCTCTAGCGTCTCCTCCCCCTCTTGACCGCCACCCAGTAATGCCTCTCGTCGTCTCATAAGGGCCATTTCCATCACCATCCTCCCTCCCGAGCCATGGCCAACACCTCACCCAACGCCTCCTTCTCCGCCTCGCAGGACCACCACGCGGCACCCCCAACCGCCCAGCATGACAAGTCCTTTGCGCCTCAGAGCCTCACCCCGCTCGCCGATGCGGTCCCAAACCCTGCACATCTAGAGAAGCACCCCAAGGGCAAGCGGAAGCGGACTGCGTACGTTGATACTCTGGTCCCACGGGTGGCATAATGTTACCGGAGCTTTCATGGAGCTAACTGAGGGCCAATTGGCCGATGTAGGGCCAAGGACAAAATGATCCTCGAAGAGGCATACAGCAACAACCCCAAACCCGACAAGCAGGCGCGCTTGGAGATTGTCCAGCGCGTGTCATTAAACGAGAAGGAGGTCCAGGTACGATTTTGAATAGCACTCTCTGCTCGAAGATGCCGTATTTGGATATCCCACATCCGGATCATGTTCAGCCTGAATGAAGCGTCACGCGTTTCATCAAGTAAAGTCTAAATTATGCATTGACTAACTGACATGGCCTGCTAGATTTGGTTCCAGAATCGACGACAGAACGACAGAAGGAAATCACGGCCCCTCTCGGCCCAAGAGATTGCTGCCCTTCGATATGGCGGCATGCACGTCATCTCCTCTGATCCCATCACCGCCGCCACTCCCATCAAGCCCGAAAAGTCCTACCCAGCCACTGACCCTGTCGGTTGCCGGCATGCGGACCCTCGAACACTATCACCACGACCCCTCGACCAGACCCCCTCACTCCCTCGACCTCGCCCCGACATCCTCGCCACACCAATCCCAATGGGCCAAGATGGCCTCCGCCGCCCACACCCTGAAATGACGCCCAAACACGACGGCCCTTCGCCATCCCAGGAATCCCAGGATGGCTCCCACTCTCTCTCTAGCTCCATATCGAGCTCTGTTGGATATTTGGCAAACAGGTGGAATCTTGGTAGCTCTTTCTCTACACCGTCCACTATTGGACGTGGCGGTGACGACTCCTTCAAGTATGTTTTCTATCTATCTTGGTTCCTATCACGAGCATCCGACTAACTGACTTCTCTCAGGCTTGATTCTTTCCCACCATCTTCATGCTCCTCTGACCCATCCCCACACTCAAGCCAGTCCCAGTCCAAAGTTCGTTTGTCACTGTCCTTGGAAGGAAAGGCGGAACTCGTCCCGAACCAAGTCTCTCCCACTCGTAACATGCCCCCAAGACCATCTTCCACCACCCCCAGCCTGCCTCAAGTGCGCCAAAGGAGTCTCCAGCGGAGCCATAGCGCTCTCCCTAGCATTACTCTCCCGCCCATCTCAACCCTTACCAACTCTCTGCCACCCCGTCTTATGCGAGGCCGTTCCCGTGACGTCCATGCCTGGGAATCTTGTGCGGATGCCGAGAATCGTGACGAGCTCACTGCCCAGGCGGAACATGAGTCCAACGGCTCGGCCATTGCCGCCATTAGTCTTTTGAGGTCATCGAGCGGCGTGCTCCAGCCCAGTGGCACCAAGCGTAATGCACCCATCTCAAAACCCCAGCGACCTCACCAGGCTAAGAAGGCCAAGCTTAATCGCAGCGGCTCCAGCTTTTCTCGACTAGACAACGACGAAGACGCGGACAAGCCTGAGAAGGAATACGGAAAGGTCAAGGTCTCAATGCTTGTCTCACCTTCCGGCGACTCTGACAAGGAGAACTGGAGCCCCGATGAGGAAGGAAACGACTCTCACCGACGACTATTACCACCGGCGCCCTCCAAACCCCGACCTATGAACCCCCGCCGCCTAGGTCGAGTGCTCCAAGAACACAAAGGTCCCAACTTCTTTGGAAACCGTTCCAATACAGCCCCCGCCCGACACCGCAATGTGGTCAAGGAAGGCGTCGAGATTTTCGAGGATGCAATCAAACGCCCCGGCGGATCACGCGAGGACGACGTTGAGCAATTTATGCGAGGCGATATGAGCCCCAGCAAGAAACCCGACATGGACTGCGTGGCGGGTTTGTTGTCCCTGAGCCAGGGTGCATGGCGGTAGGGACGGAGCATCACAACCAGCAGCCACAATGTGATGCCGACGGGTTGCTTCGATGCGCAACGTCTCATCTGTTGGAACGAAAATTTGCATGAGGAAAGCCACCTATGACGAGTTTCATTTTTTGGGGGCTTTTGTGTATACCTCATTTTGTGGGGAAAAATGTCTTTTGTTTTGCATGTGAATGATTGGTTTTCATTGCTCTTTTATTATTTTTTCTTTGTCTAGGTTCACGGTTACCGGTGTTTATCTGATTTTTTAGGTTGATCGGGAAGGGGATGGGGGTAACACGGGGTCTGTTGGATTTTCAAATGTAGATATAACATCAAGACTGCTTTGGCAAAGGAAAGCAGAATTAGCTGCAGGAGCGGAAATGAAAGATTGTCATGAGCCAATATTCGAGGACGTTGTGTAATGACGGTTGTTGAAGCAACTGGGATGAACTCCGCTTTGGCATTGCAGCATTCCAGCTGTCTGATTGTCTCACTTGATGCAAAAGGGGATACCTGTCTTATGAGCAGCACATGAGAGAGCTGCAACAAAAGCATGTGTCTTGCATTGACGTTATGGACATGGTGGGGGAAATGATCCACTCCCCCATCTCAACACCCATCGTCTTTCTATTGATTTGGCAAGGGAAAGTAAAAAAAAACGCTTGACATCGCTGTGTCTTCTGTATGCATGAGAGTGTCTAACAACATCGCTGGTCAATGACATGATGTCTCTCCTTTACCATTCCCCCTACCCTTTCTCGAAACCTTGTCTTTTGTATCGTGGAATCTAGCCGCTACATACAGGTTGCACACACACCTATGTGTGTGTTTATAAATAATAATAAAAAAGAAATTGAACCCAAAAAAAGTGACGTCTGTTTTCTTATCCCGGGGGGCCATAGTAGTCCAACGTGGGCGGGTGTTAAAAAAAAGAAAATCGTGATCCTCTCGTTTATCAACTCCAGTAACTCCGTGCAAAGGAAGCGAGCGAGCATATATATAAAAACACATTTCAGGGAAAAGAGATGGTGACAACCCCAGATGAGTAAAACCTCCAAACTCCTGTGGGAGGGAAGGGAGAGGGCACACAGAAATGGAACTCTCTCCATTCGCACGGGTGTACACACACACTCTCTCTCTCTCATCATAGACCCAGCAAGCTCATCTGGCGGCGAATGGGACTGGCACTGACGCTGCCTTCCTCACTGCCGTAGAAGGCGCTGTCGGTGTCGATATCCCAACCCAAGTCGTCCTGGTCGTCATTGCTCTCGATGGGTGTGCCGTCGTCAAAGGGCTTCTGGGCAGCAGCACGGACGTTCCAGCGCAGCGTGCGGCTCACACTGTCAAACCACTCCGTGTCGGTGCGGGTGACAGTGGGGAAGGGGTACTGAGAGGCAGTGATGGTGACGTGGTCGCCCTGGCGGAGCTCGAGGCGCCCCTTGCCGTCAAAGGCGCAGTAAGCGGTAGCCCGCGAGTTGCGGGGGATGGAGACGCGGAGGGCCATGGTGTCGGAGAGGACCATGGGACGGAAGGACAGCGTGTGCGGGCAGATGGGCGTGAGCAGGATGGCCGGGATATCGGGGTGGACGAGGGCGCCACCTGCGGACAAGGAGTAGGCCGTGGAGCCGGTGGGGGTGGAGAATATGCAGCCGTCGGCCTGCACGACGGTGAGGAGCTCGTCGTCGCCGTAGAGCTCGAGGTTGGAGACGTACGGGGACGGGCCGCGGTCGATGACGAGTTCGTTGAGCACCTCGAACTGCTCGCCCTCCTCGAGCTGGGGCTCGCCAAGAGGGCCGCCACGGTAGACGGTGCACGTGAAACGCATGCGGAGGTTGATCTTCATGCCGTCGTCGCCCATGACCCGGTTGAGGTGTTCCTTGTACTTTTCAAACTCAAAGGTCGTCATGAAACCCAGGCTACCCAGGCTGAAGGACAGGACCGGGGGCACGATGCGCTGGAAGAGCCACGAGGTGAAGAGCACGGTGCCGTCGCCGCCGAGCGTGAGGACCAGGTCGAACTTTTCAGGCTGGCTCCAGCAGAGGTCCGGTGTCCAGTACTTGAGCATATGCTGGAAGCGAGGATTCTCGGCGAGGATGCCGGCGGCGTCGAAGCGGCGCGAGTTGCGCAGCTTGGCATCGACGTAGACGTTGACACCCAGGTCGGAACCGTAGCGCGGGGTTCTAAGGAGCCAGGAGGCGAGTTCGCGGGTGAGGTAGACGAGCTGATTATCCCGGGCCTTGGTAACGATCATGATGTTGCGCACGGCGCGGCGGATAGGACGGCGCTGGAGCTGCTTGGACACCTCGCGGACGCCAGTGGCGGTAGCGACCAGGCGGGAATGCGACATGGACACATCGTTCTTGATCTCCTCAAGGACCTTGCCAATGTCGACAGCATCAGCGAAGCGCTCATGGTAGAAGCACGGCGACTGAAGCGTCGAGGGCAAGAGAAGGGGGTTAACTGCAGGGCTGGCGATGGTGGCAGAGGCGGCAGCAGCAGAAGCCGCGGCGGCGGCAGCAGTGGCGGCACCAGGTGTGTTGGCAGTTGTAGCGGTTGCGGGAGTGGCAGGGCTAGTGGCGGCGCCGTGTCCAGGCGAGGGGGCGATTGAGTTGGCAATGTTTGTATTTGATAGAGTTGCCGTAGTGGGTGTTGGTGTCGTGGCCATGGAGGTTGCGACGGCAGAGGCTGTTAATCTCGACTTGGCAATATCATTGAGGGTATCAGTAAGAGTTTGCGTCTCGTTCTGGGTTGGAGTCCCCAGCGGCACATCTGGTGCCGAGACACTTGCCGACGACACGGGAGAGGCGGCGGCGGCGCCTTGAGACAGCTGCGACTCAGATGCGGCCAGGGACTGGGAGTCGTCCCCTTCCTTTGGTGGGAGCATCCCGTGGAGAATTGAGAGGGACTTTGACTTGGAGGGAGATCGAGATTGGCCGTTGGCGTGGGCGCGAGAGTGGGAGCGAGATTGAGGGTGAGAGTGAGAATGGTCCAGCGACAGGGCCTCGGGTTTGCGATGTCGGACAACCGACGCGAGAGCCTTGATGAAGGTTTGGCGAGGGATCGAGTCGCGTGAGAGGGTGTTACGGCGGTGGCCCCTTTGGAAGCCTGGGGGGAGAGAGGTGGGAGGTGGTGAAGGAGCAGAAGTGGTTGTCGTTGTTGAGATGGAAAGGCCGTGAGGGGGGGATAAAGAAGGAGAATAAGACGGGTGAACAGGAACTGGACCAGGAGCAGTTGACGTCGCTTCTGGGGGAGTGGGTGCAGCAATGGATGGAGATAATGACGAAGGGGAGGATCCACCAGCAGTGTCTCCAGCAATGGACGAGATGGAGACAAGAGCGGCAGCGGGAGCGGGAGCGGCAGAGGTGGACGGATCAATAACTTCTTGTCCAGATGCCGTTGCCGTTGCTGCTGCTGCTAATGCGGCCGCCACCACCGAGAGAGATGCCGACCCCGACGAGATGTCGTTGTCTGTTGCGTGATTGGCCTTGTGGCTGGAACGAGTTGAGATCGAGGCTGATACGGGGGCCGTCGTCGCGTCCAGATTGGTAGCACCAGCGCCGATTGACGTTGAGCTGTCTACTTGATCATCATGAATCTCCGAGGCCACTGGAGCGACGTCCCTGCCAGCAGCGACGGGTGCGCTCTTATTAAGAAAATGGAGCTGGGGGTCACCACCACCACCACCACCACTATTACCACCACCAACACCAACACTACCACTGCCACTACCACTGCCACCATGACCATGACAGTGCTCAGGCCGCGGGCCGCTAGGAGCCGGGTGGAGTGCCGTGGGCGACGACGCGGAGTCGCTGAGCACGCCTGTCATTTTTCCCGCCATGGCCGGGGACGAGGACGGGGATGTGATAGCCATGCGCCCTGTGGCTTTTCTTTTTTCGGTTGGGATTGAGAAGTTAGGGATAATGGGTGGGAGGGGAGGGAAAATTGGGGGTGGATACACACAATCACACACACACGCGCTCTCTTTGAGTCTAGACACTTCTGATTACTCCTACCTTGGTAACCAACAGAACCCCTTAATCGGGCGTAGGCTCGAGTCGTGTGCCAAGGAAGGCTGCTGTCCCGCTTTGTGTGTGCGCGTGTGTATGTGTGCCTTTATGGGCTTGGATATGTGCCTGGTATGTGCCTGTTGCGTTTTCCCGCTCAGGCTTCCCCTGTCTTGTTCTGCTTGGGAACTTTGCCGATTCCAAAATCCGGCCGGGTTCCGAAGTGCCCAATGGCGGAGTCCGACGGGTCACAGAAACGGAAATATCGGGGGTTATGCGTTAAAATCCCACTTGTATTTTCAACCCTGGGGATTTTTTTTTCCTGTTTTCCCCTTTTCGTCTTTGGCCCGTTTCCCTCTTTGCCGCCCAGCAGCTGGAAGGAAAAGTGAACAAGAGTGGAGGGCAAGGAGTAACAGACTAGTGTCTCTCAAACTCCTTGACCAGAGATAACCTTTCTGTTGCTTGAATCGATATCTCCGCTATCTCCCTGTTCCGCAAGTGTTTCTCCGCCGTTCCCCGCGATTCCTCGGAGGCTAAGTAATCCGAGATGCACTGATGCGAGAGGTGGGGGGAGGGAAACCAAAGGGTTCAGATGAATTTGGGGGGGATTGCCAATCACTCGGTAGCCGCAGCTAGATACTTTCTGGTTCGGAAACCGGTCCCTGTTCCAATTGGACTGCCGACTCACCGTCACTTCTGCTGCTTGTCGGCTTGAATGATGCTCCTTCTCCCGAGTTCTTTCGTCACAGGAGACCCCGGTCCGGAACAACCAACTTGAATCTGGAGGCCACGGCAGATGTCTAATTTTATCCGCGATTCCTGGCTTGGTGGTCGTTGTTTTGCGGGGAGCACAATATGTGAAGTGCTAGCTCCAGCCGAGCGGGAAGAGCTGGCAGCGATTGGCGGCCGGTGTGATGAAATAGTGCAGCCGCAGCGTCGCGACGCACGTGGGTGACTACCCGAGCAAATAACCACCCCAAGATGGTGGTTATTAGATATGCGGCCAATTATCCCGACCGGCTAGGTAGGGACGGGTTGTCTGGTAGCTTATCCCAACCAGATGTAAGCCCGGCTGTGTGACTGGTGGTGACTGTTGATGACTGTTGGTGACACCGAATCCTGATGCTCCCTTTGGTTCCCTTTGTTGGCAACTCGGGCGAGTATGCGTATGATATGACAGCTTGACTTTGGCTTAGCCTCGCTTACTAGTTTTAACACTGTCTGTGCTGGACTTGGGGGGGTAGGGGGTCACGGATGAGCCCAAAGACGGAAGCAGGCCCGGGGTCGGGATCTTGGGTCAGAAGGGGCCAGGGATGAAAAGCC
Source organism: Calonectria multiphialidica (assembly GCA_020623665.1). NCBI lineage: Eukaryota > Fungi > Ascomycota > Sordariomycetes > Hypocreales > Nectriaceae > Calonectria > Calonectria multiphialidica. The sequence continues at coordinate 62,644 of JAHVYC010000143.1, forward strand.
TGGTCTGGTCTAGTCCAAGGGTGCAGATGGGATGCGACGCAACGGTAACGCAACGCAACCTGACGCAAGGTAACCGCAGCCGCAGGATGCAAGATGGGGGAGGAAACGCGAGCGAGCCTTTAACCCTTCCAACGACCAGCGCAGAAAGTCCTAAACGGGCAAAAAGGGTGACGAGGGCGAGGCGGAAAGTTTAAGAACCAAAACAACGGTTCCGCCACCAACGACAAAGAAGCAGCAATTAGAAGAAGAGGAACAAGACAGTCCTGCCTGCCAACTGCCTAGTCCCAGAAAAAAAAAATGCCGAGTTTCAAAGAAAAGAAGGGTAAAAAAAAAAAAGTTCCCCCACAAGACAGAGCCCACAGTATGTAGTCAAGGATGCGAACACGGGATATACCGTTGTGAATTGCAGGATGCAGAAGGTAGTGAGTCCAAAGGAGACGCTCTCAGAGCCCTTTCTTTGCCTCTATGCTGCCGAATTGCGGGACTTTGTCGATGATGTGACACCAGGTCGACTGTGTGTCTGTTTCTCTTGGCCCGTCTCTGTGTGGAGAGACGCGTGGGATAGAAAAATAAAATAAAATAAACGAAGAACCCAGCAAAACGGTCAACACACCAAAAAAGCAAGGAAAGAGTGGATGAGATACGCCTGCGAGTAATCCCCTTCCGCATTTCGCCGCCGGGGACCGCTATTTTAATAGCTGCAGTCATCAACCTGTGCTCGACTGCCAGATGTGAAGCGATACGCTGCCGGCTGCAGCTTGCTTTGTCGGCCACCGAGTTGGGTCACCCCCGTATCTCTCTCTTCCTCTGGGCTCCTGTCGATCAAGCGTCGGAGACTACTCCTTCGCCGTCTCATGACACGGCGTCGGCAAGGTGCCAAGAACATGAATCAGAGATTTGATCCCGTTGGTCCCCCGTCAACAACGAGAGAGAGAGCCCGCCGCCTCTGTTGCAACATCGGGGGGTGATCCATCCGCCCAGCTCCACGGTTTTGCAATCGTCTTGGATGTCGCAAAGTGCCACATCGGGCATAGCGGCCTTGCTGCCCTTGCAGGGCTCCCCCCCCCTGGCCCCCATCTCGCTCTTTTTTTCTTTCTTTTATGCACCTCCAAAAACGATCCGACTCTATCTGTACGTGTATGTACATCCCCTCCCCATAGAAAAGAAACGGTCACGTAAACGGGCAAAACAGAGCAACGGCGCTTACGCCCCAACGCATACAGGTTTGTGCAAATGAGGACGCCAAAAAAAAGTAATTACCGGGTGGGGCCGGCATCAATAGTTGAGCTGCAGTGAGGCCCGCCAACGTCAAAGGGTGGAGAGGCTGTCATGTCAAACGCAGGCGATACATGGGTAAGTTGATGCAGTTCTGCCATCATGATATGATTGCTTCTCTGTCGTGGCCATTTGCGCGCTCCCCCATTTACAGTTTGATTGCGGCTGTACCGCGCACATCGTTATAAATTCTGCCATGAGTTTTACCGCAAGTGGAAAGCTTTTGAGCTGCGCCCAGTTGAGTTGCGCAGTTGTGGGACTGTCATGGGCCGGGGATTGATAGTCAAGAAAACGGCGTCGGGGCCATCTCCTCCAAATTCCGCCGTCTTAGTTATCCTCCCTGACCAGCCATGGAGTTTACATTCAAGGCTGGTTGGTCCTGTAGGGCGCCTCTACACCCCAAGGCTAAAGCAGCAACCCAACCCCCCCCCCGGTCACTTTGTATCCAAGATTCGGCCCTGAATCAACAGCCAGTCATTGTTTTGGTACTCCCGCCTCTGTCGCTAAGCTGTGACGTCGCACATCGACTGCATTAGCATTGTTCGTCACAATGCATGAGGCTGGTGATAGGCTAGGGCGAGCCATGCGCCAACGTTGTATCACGGGGGCATGGGATTCCGGTCTAAACGTATTGACGCTGGCATTTCGTCTCAACCCCGATTCCCCACCCGCCCGTCTGCGAACTTGGTTCAATGCAACCTGCGTCGTTTCACATCGACGATTTGCCAGTATCGAGCAATAGGTGGCTTGCCATATGGGTCAGCATTTGGAGGTCGTCCTGCTGAATGCATCTATTATCAAAATTGTCCTTTTCCGGCGCCTATCTCATACATCGATCCCATACACCCTGTCAGCTGAGCAGCCATCATGCTAAGCTTCATATATCAAACTGAGCGCTTATACAGGTGGGTATAACAGCCTGTGAATAACCAGCCACCAACTGTTCCCTAATTGTCTACCTCCGGTCCATTTTAACCCATTTTGATCGCACAATTCCATGTTACAGTTAACAGCCCTGAAAGAAAAAAGAATATCAGAACCAGATGAAACGCGGCCCCAATCTTGTGCCGCATCTCGGGCCGTCCCAAACGCGGAGTAATCAGCAATATTACTTGGCGAGCTAGAGGCCCTGGGGATGCTCATCGCAAGGGGATCTCCCCTGAGGCGTGCCCTGTTTCTGTTTCATCGTCTCGCGTCCTGACGGACCAGCTCGTGTTTGAATAATATACCCCATGCTAACCCGAAGCGATGCGGTGCGTGGATCGGAGTAACAGCTGGTAAACAAATATTCGAATAGGCCAAAACGTGCCTCGACGAGTGGTAGCGGTCACTGGGATCGATCACACTGATTAGTAGCTGAAACGGGAGGTGGACCTCATTTCCAGTAGAGGTCCTCTGCCACCTTGGCTTCCATAACTGAGCGGATGAATTCCTTCATGCTCTGGGATTCCTGACTATCGCCTCCCATGGCCGTATCAATGCCAAGTTGCTGGTGCTGACAGCATATCCGTTCTCCGAGTTTCAGGACCTTGGTCCACTCGTCAACGGAAAATGAGCCCTCATTTTCAGACAAGAGCAACTCATCCTGAGAAGTGAAACTGAGAGCATGCAGAGACTTTGCGCGGTCCGCCTCCGCCGGGGTCGGGTCGACGATGATGTCTTCCCCGTCTTCTGGGACAGCAAGGACAGTTGCTGAGGCGATGGCCTTGAGAGGGATGGCCGCAGTCAAGAGGCCAAGAATGGCCGAGTGCAGCAGGGCAGGGATGATTGGCAGGTTCTACACCGACAAGTTAACAGCTATACAGGCAATGGGTTTGTGGGTTGGGGTTCTCACGAGTTGCGCCTGGACCAGCTTCGTGTTGGCATAGGCGTTTTCCGGCGTCTCAGCAACCTGCAGAGTGATTTGGATAACGCATCTGGGATAGTTGCGCACGGGAATAAGTTGACGGAGAGCAGACTGCAAGATGGACTCGAGCTGCCTTTCCCGTGTGCCTGGCGGGTATGTCAGACAGACTGAATCATCATGGCGTTGCCATTGTGCCACTCACCTCCAACACCGGCAGCTGGTCGCACAATGACATCCACGAGAGCCTCAAAGGCATTCTCGTCGCGGCGCTGGGCCTCAACCGGGCCGTTGACGGCGGCGACTACAGAGTAGCCACCATAGGAAAAAGTAGCAGAGCCATCAGCCTTGGGGAGGTGCGAAAGCTCGGCGGCTGGCTGGGCAGAGGGCGCCATTGTTGCAGTTGTTCTTGATATGGTAGCTCGGACGAGACGTCGTCACAAGGCTGTAAAAATTTCGATGATGATGATGGGTACTTGGCGGGAGATCCATGTGCCCCGCGCTGTAAGGCGACCACAGGTAGCATGCAGGTACTGTCAGTTAGCTCTGCACGGGTGCCCAGGAGGTACCCATGTAGCGCACAGCTCCCCTATCGTCCAGTGGCGGGGTGGGCAGGTGGCGGGCTCCCTTCAGTGGGCTTGGGCCGCGCAGACCCGCCTGCTAGCGTGGGCATCGCTGGGCTGCCTGCTTCGGATGCAATACTTCACATAATCCAGTCTGGCGAAGCTCTCGAGAAACTCGACAGCAGCACCAACACATATCCCAGCCCTTCCACACGATGACCTCGTCCTCCCCAGCCACACAGCCGCCGCCCTCGCAGCCCGGGGCGCCCTCCATCCCCAACCTCAAGGACAGGATCCCAAAGCTCGAGCCCCGCAGACGAAGGCATGGCCCCTCGAATCCTACACCGGTGCCAGTCACTCCCGACCTGCCCTCGCCACCCGACACGTCCGACTGGACCTACAAGACCCCCTCGAGGAGGATATTGTCAAAGAAGGACCACGAGATATTCCTAGCGTCACCGACATGCAAGCTCATCACCGCCTGGGTTTTTGGGCTAGCAGGTGCCGTGGTTGACGAGCCGTGCTCGGCAGTCCGAGATGGCGATCTCAGTGATAACGTGAAAGTCATCATGACTGTTCTGGATGAAGTCGAGCAGCTGGTATCCAAGTCGCCCCCAAACGAACAGGGCGGCTCGCGCTTCGGAAACAAGGCATTCCGCGGATTTCTAGACCTTGCCAAAGAAGGCAGCACATCATGGCACCGCCAGCTTGGTTTGGACAATGACGATGCTCTCGCTGAAGTATCAACCTACTTCTGTCAGTCTTTTGGCAATGGTAACCGAATAGACTATGGCTCCGGACACGAGCTGAACTTTATGATTTGGCTGCTCTGTCTCTACCAGCTTGGACGGCTGCAGAAGCCGGATTTCAAAGCCATCGTCCTCCGCGTCTTCCCCCGCTACCTCTCCGCGATGCGCGTTGTCCAGATGACCTACTACCTGGAGCCAGCAGGATCCCACGGTGTATGGGGACTCGACGATTACCAGTTCTTGCCGTTCCTCTTCGGTGCCAGCCAGCTTTTAAACCACCCGTTCATCACTCCAAGGGCTATCCACCAGGAGCTCACATTGGAGGAGTTTGGCAACGACTTTATGTATCTAGGGCAGGTCAACTTTGTGAACAGCACCAAGACCGTCAAAGGCTTGCGATGGCACAGCCCGATGCTTGATGATATCTCATCAGCAAAGTCGTGGCTCAAGATTGATGGCGGCATGCGTCGCATGTTTGTTTCCGAAGTGTTGGGCAAACTGCCTGTGATGCAGCATTTCCTCTTTGGATCTCTAGTTCCAGCTTCCGATGGTATGAGCGAAGAAGATGCCAATGCTTCCGAGGAGGAAGCAGGGCACGAATCGGCAGATCCTCACACCGGACATGCGCATAATGGCAAGGGATGGGGAGATTGCTGTGGCATCAAGGTTCCCAGCAGCCTCGCAGCCGCCCAGGAATTGAAGAAGAGGGGCGGCGCAGAAGCCCTGCGAAGAATCCCTTTTGACTAGACTTAGACATTAGAGATATGGCAAGACAGGATGAATTTGGATATACAGCCCCTGCTCATGAAACCATCAGACCACCCACGCACAAGTGACCGTCGCCAACATGAAAGAAACCATCACCGTAAATTCGCCACAAATGTTTTCACGCTGCAAGGCATGCAACGTCCCATCCTTCCTCGTCCTCGATCCATTTGCCGTATCGAGAGGCTAGTACGCTGAAGCCAAAGATCAGAATCGTATTGTAAACATGTTTCGTGTGTTCAAAATCAACAGTCACATCGGCACGTCGACTCGACTTCGCAGGATCATCATGCCTGAACCATGCCGCAATAAACCCGTCAAGTAATGAGAAGAAGAAGAAGGGGGGGGGAGGGGGGGAGGAGGAGGAGGAAAATCCGCCTTCTTACAAAATATGTAGTCTCTAAAAGATACAGACAAGTCCGCCCAGTAACTGCGCATTACCATCAGACTCAAACAAGCCAATGGCAAAAGGAAAGGCGGGTGGCGATGGCCTAGCTGATATTCGTAAAATGTAAAATGGAGGAGGGGTAGAGCGGGAAATCAGCACTGGGATAGAAATTCCTCAAGCCATACCAGCCTTTGGTCCCTCTTCATGAGAAGTTCTGGTGCATCAGCGCTCTCACTGGCCTCCCAGACCGTCTTAGTCCATTATCAACTTCTGGGTCGAGATCACTTCTTGTCGTGACCAGCTTGAGCATATCAGTATATATTATCACGGCAGTCCTTCCATTTTCCCTCTTCATATTAAGCAAACTCTGACAAATTACCTACCATCCTAAACCAATTAATCATTTCCAAGTTATTGTTGGCATGATGCAAGAACATAACATACAGAAAGAGACGGATCATATACTTGTATCATGGTATCCTCAATCATGTTTTGGATCACAATCAGGTCAGACTATCGGATCATATGGTTCCATTAAAATCAATTGGTAGCTATTCGGATTGAGCCCTTGCTAGCAGCTCCAAATTCGATATCGGGGATCACTGCCACCCATCTACTCATTGATATTGCCACGTATCCTCCCCGAAGTTCCATGATTGACATTAAAACACACTATTACTCCACGCTTCATAAACATGCTATTTCATTTGTTACCATCATCACAGCGTTTGAGGCCCTCCGATCAGGGTCAGTGGGTTGGTTGAGTTCGTTACACCACCCACGACCACGTTGAATAGTTGCATTTCAAATAAAACAATCATCCTGGAAGGGTATCCTCCTCACAGAAATATAAAATCATAATCGGCCGTATAGCATTTGGCCGGAATGCAAGACCGAGAGTAAAATAAAAACATGATGTGTTGAACAAGGCCAGAAGGTAGCGTGATTAGGAAATCGATAATATTTTGGCCCTTCAATCAAGAGTGAGTCGTTGGACTGGCATAGGGCCAGTCTCATCTGAGTGGATAGAGTGTGAAAGAGGTTGGCGTTGTCGGTTCGCAGAATGAATGTCAATGAGCATCTCAACAAGAGCCTCGGCGTCTTGATGAACATCCGCCAACTCCTCAGTGGTGCAGCCAACACCCGCCATGTTACCGTCGGGTCGGGGCTTGCGATAAGCTGCAAATACTATTCCTCGATCGCTGCGTCTCATCTTTTCGGGAGCAGACGATGAGCTCGAGGCAATGGAGCTAGCTCTCGAGTGTTGTCCGGTGTAGAACGCACAAGCATAGCCACGGGCGAATTCTTCAACGCACGCGTCTTGGTTTCGGTATTCGATCCAGCCTGGAGAGCGAAGTATCTTGGCATGAACACCAGCAGAAATTTGAAAGGGGGATTGCACGTGGTGAAGGCCATAGGCGGCCAGTAGGCGGCCAGTTAAGCCATGAGGCGGTTTAGCAGAGAAATCCGAATCGAAAGAAGCCGAGTCTTCCTCTGGTCCTCCGATCGGAAGGACAGACATATCAGGCCACAGGTTAACAACGTAAACCAAGTCGAAATTGTATCGATTGGCAATTCTTGCCGCTTCAAAAGCGGCGGCTGTGGCAGGGCGGCTAGCATAAGGTGGTGTGAGGGTAAGAAGCGACTGGCGCCGAGGAGGGGCCAATATGGCGGAGGATATGTAGTCAGAGCTTGGCATCAGCGGGCTGTCTGGCTCTGACTCGGCGATGTCCTCATCTCTAAGGTTGAAAAACTCATCAAAGTCTGGTTCCCGGAGTGTGGAGCTGCTCAAAGACCCTGGGCTAGTAGACAGTGCCATGCTGGATTGGCTCTGAGACTTTCGAAGGGCAGCTTGGTTGGTTGAATGACGAAACTGGTCGTCTATACTTTGAGAAACCTCCCTCTTTAAAATTTCGATGGATCGTGATTCTTTTAGTCGACAATCCAGGACAGGGGAGAGGTCTGGAGATGGGCCAGGAGTAGGAAGTGCTCCCAAAGGGAGATCAGGGAGTTTCTTATTTCGGAAGAAGCGAGGGCAACGAGCGTCATCATCCTCGGGGTCAGATGTTGGAGGAGTATCCAGTCTCTTGGGCTCAGCGCCCGCTTGGCGTCGACTGTTGCGCTGGTTCGAGAGCTCAAATGACATGCTGGGATTGCTGATCGATGACGCGGGCGATATTTCGCTGTTATGCGTTGGTGGTCGTGGAAATAAATAATCATCGAATCCATCAAACAGGCATTGTTCCCGCAGGTACCTGAGTGACGAGGTTCTGACAGGAGAATAGTGAAGCCTGTAGGATTCTGAGGAGCAGGTAGAATCCTGAGCCTTGATGGAGATTGATCGTTGAGGAGAGGGAGGGTCGACAACTGACGGTGAACGAACACTGGGTTGTTTGATTATAACTTCTTCCCGGGCCGCCATACGATTGACCTTTGGTCGTATGAAGGAAGGAGAAGGAAACTGTTGCTCAGTGACAGGAGGCTGGCTGGCGATGGCTGGCTCGCTAGGATCAGTAGGGACGGCCGTCACCTTCCTCTTGGTGAAGAACCGCTCCAGACGATCGAAGCCGTTCGCCATGGTGAGTGATGGCGAAAATACAGTTGTGTGTTGGTGTTGCGCACGGCTAGTGAAGGATTTGTGTAAGTGGAAAAAGTCAAAAACATGATTTAGTGGGAGAGAGGTTGGCGTGTGCAGGTTGACGTACCAGAGAGGTGACGAAATGCCAGAGGTGAAAAGGTGAGGTCGGGGGGCAAAATGCGGGTGTTGAAGAGTGAATCACTGTCGGGCAGGAATCTTAGGTTGGCGATACCAATTAGGAGGGCACTGGCACGAGTTGGGTACGTGGCAGGAGTGGCTATATCAGGGAGCGGCAAAAGCAGCGCATGGGAAAAAGAGTCTCATGGCCTTGGATGCGAAGTGCTCTCGATGACCTCGACCTGTGCAAGGAAGAAGGGCACGAGGATCAGGTTGTACCGAGAGGAAGCTGGCCCAGATGGGTAAGAGGACGGCTGGGTGTCGAAGCTCTGTAATATTCGAACAACGCGGGTTGGATTCTACGACGTGTTGCACCGTGATGTCTTGGACTGTGCGTGCCGTGTCGTATGTGGTTGAGATGCGTGCGGGTGAGGAATATCGGTTGCAGGTGTGCGTGTAAGTGAGGCAGGGAGTGTGAGCGTGTGGCACGAGGTATGTGGGCAGTGGCGGGAACCAGTGCGAGGCAGGTGCGAGGCAGGTGTGAAAGGCCGGCAAACGAAAGAACGACCGTTGCACACAAGGTGAGGTAGCTGCCGGGATAAACCTTCTCTTCTGGTTGGAATCGAATAAGGCGAGAGAGAAAGAAGGAAAGAGGTGGGTGTGAGGTGGATAGGCAAGCTGGCCTGGTAGGATAGGTATGTATGTCGAAAAGAATTCCGCCGCCTAGCAATGCAATGAACAGTAACAAGAACAGAAGCGCCCAAGGATTTCCTTTCTCCCAACAGAGCAACGAGACGGTTTCTGGGGGGGGTCAAGGGAGCCTTTAAGCATCATCTGGAGGAATGCCACTGCCGCGCGCCGAGACGTTGGAGGGGGGAACGCCGGTGGCTGCTTGTGGAGCAGGGATGACTGCATCTTCGACTTTCTCACTGGCGCACCCTTTACGGATCATTGTGCGCTCTCCCTAGATTTGCTTCGTTTCTGTCTTGCAGTGCCTCTGGGGCCCGACCGAGACATGGCCACCTACTTGCGCAGCTTGCATCTGGCTTCGCTGGATGCATCCACCCCAAACCAGGGCGGCCTGGAACCAAGGCGAACAATCTCACCCGCAACCCAGCCCAGACCTGAACACGCCGTAGCGTGTCCTCACTTCCTCGACTTGCAACCAGATGCGTTGCCAGGGGGGGCTGCTAGGCTGATCTCGGACCCTCCTGTCTCTTCTCTGTGTTCCTGCTCTCGACCTCTCCCCGCCGTCCCTCGTGGCCTCGCTATTGTCCCTCCCCCCGCCATTGAGATAATCCCAGTCGCATCCCTAGTTAGTACTGTGGGCGTTAGCGGGCCGGCAAGAAGCACATGGCTCGCCTCTGTTGCCCCATGTCATGGCTGGGTCCAACCTTTGCTGCAGGGCGCCCAGCCGGATGGCCCTAGCAGACATCCCCGGCCAGTAGCTTGTTTCCACCCCGCGATCTCATCCCCTGTCCGGATGCCCTCGGTGGGTGGGTGGGTGGCTCTTTTGGCTGCTTCATAACGTACACCATCGTTCCCGTAGCGTGGCTGTCAAGGCTATCCGTTGTCGTCCAGTGTCAGAATATGACGGGGGTGGACATGGTCCGTCGGCACCCACTCTGTGGACTCCACGACTGAGACCAACGCACCGCATACCACCATTCTCGACTGGACGCAGCACCCAGCATTCCGTCTGTAGGGGGATACTTTCCGGCCATCCCTCGTCGCAGCCAAATCCAACGCTCTTACAAGGCTTTCCGCGGCCAATCTTGGTCGTCAAAGAAATGCCCGGAGCTCTCACTCACGCGCGGCCAGGCAACCAATCCAACATTGTCGCCGTTTTCGCCACTGAGCAGGTTTCTAGACGCCTTCCACCAGTCCGAGGAAATTACGACTTTGGTAGACCCATTGCCTGCCTTACCACTTACCAAAGACAGGCAAGAAAAAGCAATGGTTGAGAACATCTTACACAGATTCTGTGCTCAAGGTGTGGTACTACTGTACGCTCGCAGCGATGACTCCGCCTGCTGGAAAGGCGGCTCCGGGGAACCCGCCCGACGCGGCAAACTTGGCATTTGCCCCTCCCATTTCCATGATCTCCCACTAGCCTTGATTACTGCTCAGGCGTAACATACAATGGGCTTCGTTTAGTTGGGCATCGACACAACCAAACCATGATGGTCACATTCTTGTGTTTAACAAATCAAGGCAAAAAGATGCCACACAATCATAGCTCTCCACCACACCACCACCCTCTCTCGGCACCAGCACGGGATCAGAGAAGCAATGAGAGAAACGGTGGCTCAAAATTGCATGCTGGTTCCGTCACACGGTGTCGCTGCCAACGTCTGAGCTGGCGCCAGGTGTTCAACAACTTGAAAGAGGAAGAAAGAAAAGAAAGAAAGAGAAAAAAAACAAGTAGATAAGTCATTCGCAGAGTTTGGTTACATGGGCATCCGGCCGAAGGCCTTGCGCAAAAGAAAGGCTACATCCTGCTAGCTCTGCGAGGGAGCTGTCACTTACATGCAACTATGACACGGGAGGGGAGCTCCAGCCGAGGCGATGGCACTCGAGGTGGCTTGTGGCTACGTAGCCACCCACCAGCTAGCTGGAGCACGTCGAGCAATTACACAACATGAACACCCAAAGGACTCGTACACACAACACAGCCTGACTCGGCCTGTATTCTTTGTTCATCCACTTGTCCGTGCCCCAAGACCCTTCCTGCCTCGTCCCAGCCTCTTGGGAGCACAGGCTCCCCTCGAGCATCGCAGTGGCTCATTGGCAGATCATTACTCGGAACAACCATGAATCCCTGCGCACATCAGAGACGGTGTGCTCATTTGTACATCCGACCCGCTGTCCGTGTACAATCAATCATACATGGCGGTCGCAGTAGCGAGGTGGCCCCGTCTCGTTCAGCTTGATGAATGCCTACCTGAGTGGCAGTTTCTCATTCAATGACGAGAGCAACAAGCCCTCCAATAAGGCTCAAATTTGGCCGTCTGGCTGAGTTTGGCTTCGCTAGCCAAGATGAAACGATGCCTAGCAAACAAGGGCCCAGGGCAGAAGAAAGCACATTGTCCCAAGGAGTCGAGACACAGCCATCAGACTGTGTCTGATTACACTGGTTCATCCCCGAGTCCCCTGCCGCACGTTTCAAGGCTTTCTACCACGATACACACCATTAAATTAGAATTGCCTGTCGTAGAAGGAAATAAGAATTGGCCTACGCCTTGACTGACGTGTATGGCGTTACGGATTCGTGGAAAGGGCACCAAAACCAGCTTCTGCCAGCCGCTCCTCCTGCGCCATGAGAGGGTAGGAGGGATAGAATTTTACACTTCCCTGGCTGCGATAACCCCGCCACTTTAGGGCGTGGCGGGTATCATATTGCTTCTTTTGTTCTCCACGGTTGATGCCATTGGCCGCAGCTTGTGGTCAGCAAAGATGGATTCGCCCCGCTTCTCTTAGCCTTTTGCATCCTTCGTATCTGACTGCTCACCTCTCGGAACAAAACAAAACGCCCTGTGCTTCAAAGGACATGCATGCATGCTCCTCTCTCGCCTCCTCTCTTGCATTTACCAACGCATCATTGACAGTGAGTTGCGGAGAATACACCCCGCTCAAGCTGAATTATGGAGTAGACTGTGGTGGCAAAGTCGTGAGCATGACTCGTCACACAAGGGCTCATTACTATATGCTACTGATGGTAGGGCTCCCATCGCATCGAAAAGGCGCCCGTGGTCAATCAAGAATAGGTTCAAGGATATGTGTTTAAGAAGAAAAATCATATTTCAATGGATGCAACAGTATACAAAACGGCACTGTATTGTGTGGTTCGTTATATTCGGCAATGGCAGCCCGTGATGCGCCGCATGGGACCGTGATCCAGCCTGCTGACATCTCGCTCGCGCCGAAGACCACCACCTGTCAGATCTCATATAACGCTTGTCTTGACACTGGTGGGAACCAACTTTCTCGAGCCCTTCCTCGACTGGCCAAATCTTGATTCCTGAGACAACGTGGCCCCCCTACCATTGGGTTCGGAATAGTGCGAGATCATGGCCAACGCTTCCCCCTTGCTTTTTCTCATCCGACGTTCCGCCAGGGAAGACAGACGTCTGTTTTCCCACATCTCTGTCACCCAAGAGAGGCGGTTGGTGTCTCATCCCCCCACTGGAGCTCTCCCATGGCTGATTGCACGTAGGTGGCAACGAGGGATAGAGAGAGAGACCAGCTTATGCACCTTATCCATCGCCCTGCAACATGCAGGCTTGCCGGTTTTGGGAGCCCCTTACCTTTCAACACCTCCAGCATCGCTTATCTGGGTCTCTGCCGAGGAGTGCTGAGCACTCACCGAAGCAGAATCCAAGACCTCCCTCCAAACTGGATGAAAAATTGTAGATCGGGGTTCCCTTTTCAAACATGGTGTCGTGTGCCTCCCGGGACGTGTTTGCAGTCTTCACCAGCAAGGGTGCCGAAGCCATGCAGCCGGGGCGAACTGTTGAACCTGCGCTCCCAGTTCGTTCTTCGATATGCACATACACCAAGGGTTTCTCATGGCTTGCCACCTCGTCCCGAAGCGACACTGTGCACTCAGCTTCATGTTCTCGGCTCCTGTTGTTTCCTGTCCTACTAAACACATGTCCTCTTGTCATACCATCTTCGCTCGTCCTGTTAGCCGTAGCCAGCATGATAATCGCTGCCTGCCGTAGAACTTGGGGGCAAGACACGGGCTGGGTGGGCAGCGGCCAGTTTCTTTGCTTGTTTTTTTCCTTCTCACGAAACCTTGACCATACACGGGCGATAAACGAGGCTCCTAATTCCTCCAAACATTCGCTTCGCGCCCCATTCGGTAGAATACCTTGTTCGAGAGCGGCAAGGCGGGTGCTAAGTGCGAACGGACGCTCATTACTGACAGGTCACATCCAGACAGCGCGAGAAGAGGGGGTAAGCTAGTGAGAACTATTCGAAACGAAGCGAAAGAAAAGAAAATACGCCATGTGCTCTCCAACACCCGCGACTTTCACCTCCAGTGGGCATGCCATTCTTGAAAACTTGGTGTTCCTTACACTGACACGGAGACGGAACATGCCCCAACAAATCTGTTTCGATATCTCAGTTTGGCACTGCGTCACATTGGATTCATGTTGCAGTATTCCATCCCCCCATCCCCCCATCCCCCCGTCTCATGCGGAATCATGCAGTCTCTGACACTCTGTGACCGCAGGCTCTTACGCAACACACTCCCGTCCCCGTCCTGTCCCTCCCAAGCACTTGTTCCTCACACTCCCCCAGATTTCGCTCCCTCTCGGAATCTATTGGCTCCGTCCGTGGCGGCCGGGGGTCACAGCAAACTCAAGACATGCTGGATCTGGCGAAAGGGTTCGGTGGGACAAGGATGATGCCTGAGCAGCACGAACGACGATCCGGACCCACGGGTGTTTACTTGACCTACCTGCAGCTGCAAGCCAGGATTGGCTCCCTGCCGCGGCCGAAATCTATTAGGCTTGAAATGATTTGACTTACATTATCATTTTTTATCCCCTTGCGCAAAATGTGGGCGTCGGGCCTGCGAGTCTACTGTTCAAATTTCCACTCTGACGCAGGATTTTCAGGGTCCCTGATGCCGCTTTGGTGCGCTCGCATTCACAGGGAAGGCAGGCTGGGAGCCTAGCTCAATGGTTCGTCATATCCTCTGCTTGGTTGGCTTCATCTCATCCTCCCTTGAATACCCATGTGGGAGGCGGATATTCCCGCAGAAGTGCCCATTAGACCCGCTACGACTTGGAGCCAGAGCAAAGATCAGATCTCCCGTTGTCAATGTTGCAAATCTCACAGCACAGCTGGGTTGCCCACGAATCCACGCGGCGACCCTTATTGCGATCCTCGTATAATGCGCAGTTGTCTCTTCGAAATTAGGGGACTCAGCCGTCTGTCCTTCTCAGTGGTTGCTTTCAGTCTACCGCTGCGGGAGCTAATTGCATCCTGTGTCACTTTAACTCAGCCCTCTCTCTCTCTCTCATCTCTTTTCCTCTTCATATTCTCCTTGCCAAACCTGCTCGCCTTCAAATTGCATCAAATTATGCCGTTATTATGATCATCTCCGCCAGTGAAACGGTTATTCTAAGCATGCGCCAGCGCTCGCTCGGTTGCGGCTTGCGACAAAAACGGTGGCAAGCGAAGCTCTACCGCACGAGACAAGCTTGACTTTTGCGCATGGTGCTGGTCTCATAGAAATAGTGGGCTGGCTTCTTTGCTCGTCCTGAATGAAATTAGATTGTAAAATGCCATCCTTTCAGCCTGCTTCCATGTGTCTTGGTGGCTTTGTTGAGACGCAAGGCTTAGGGGGCGGAAGTTGTTATTCTAGGATGCCATCATGTGTCCAAATCGCATGTCTCATTGCGGCGACGCTCCTTTTGGCCACGTATGCCCTTTACGATTGAAGATTTTCTATGATTTACTCGACTTCAAGTGATGCTTGAAGTGTTCGTGACTGGTTCAATTTTGTATCCGCATGTTGTTGGTAAGAAGCTTCCGCTGTAAAAAAAAAAAAAAAAAAACTAAATAAGCTACAGCCTGGACGCACCAACATCCTCATCCACATCTCCAAACAGATTCATGAATGCCGTGTGCACTTCATCGGTTAAGTCACTAGCCTGTAAACTCCGTCCTTTCTTTTCAAAGGCTAATCGTGAGCATTCCTAAAAAAGCGTCAGCACACCACCATTCCCCAGCAGTGGCAAAGTAGAAGACTCTAGTTGATGGACCAGAACAAGATGGAAGACTGACCCTCGTAATGGCACTTCCACCAAACGCTGCCAGTCCGAATGACTCGTGTTCTCCAAGTGGTTCTTGCCCAATGTCCCATAAACCGTCCATGTAGGCTTTCCTCCAACCCAGCAGAGTAGCCAGTGCTCCTGTTAGTGTGTCCCCCTGGCCACCACTTCTCTTCCTTCCGCCTTGCAGGTCAACTACAAGCGTGGTCTCGCCATTGGAGATATAATCATTCCTACCCTTCTGGACAATGGTCACTCCTTGGAGAGCCTTTGCCAGCGCCTCCACCCTTGCGGTTTCGCCAGCGTCCTCATCCACCCTGACACGCAGCGCCTCGCACAGCCGGCCAAACTCGACAATGTTTGGTGTGAGCACAGCACTTGCATAGCCCTTCACCAGCGTGGGGTCCTGCTGCACGACCAACAGGGCGTCTGCATCCAGGACAATGGGCATGTTTCGCTCCCGGGCGGCACGTATAACACGGGCCACCGTGGCCTGCATGAGGGGATCGCGGCCCAGGCCGGGTCCGACAACGAGGACGTGGAGGCGCGGCAGCATGTCGATGACGCGGGAGGCAATGTGCTCCGGGTCGCTCTCGGGGTCCTTGGTGTGCGAGGACGTGATGGCCTCGGTGGAGACCGGGGCCGACGGCGTCTGGCGCATCAGCGGGTGCACCATGAGGTTTGGAGAGTAAGTCTTGATAACGGCCGCGGCGGCCGGCGTGCAGATGACATGAGACTACGAGGGGGTTGTTTTGTTCAGCACGGAAAGCGACAACAGACAAAGGAGGACCCGCCCAAAGACGACTGAGCATACCATATCGCATCCCAGTCTTGCACTGGCCATGGCAGAAAAATAGGGCGCCCCGGTATAGTCTTCACTGCCTCCAATAACGGCTACTCTTCCCAACTGGCCTGGATTTTGGTCAGTCCACCAAGCTTGACACCAGCGGCGCGGGGGGGGAGGGGGAGGGAACAAGGCCGCGCGCACGAACCCTTGTGGAATCGCTCCAGCATTGGCGGGATCATCCGCTGGACCTTGCTGAGGATTCCTTTTGTCTTGGCCGACATTTCGGGGGTCTTGCCGTCGTCGGCTGTCATTACAAATAGACGATGATAGTGAGAGGCGCTAGTTTGGGGAGCGATGCAAGTACCAAGTTCGCCAGGAGAGCTTGGGTGGGGTTGGAAGGTGGGATGATGGGAGTTGTTGATACGGATTGAATTGCGCAACGAGCAGAACAGCGAATAATTTGAATATACGTATAAAAATCCCAACTGATTCCATTTTTCTTTTACATCACCATGACGATTCGTTGTAGAAATAAGACGTTACAGTAATCAAAACCCATCCAAATCATACTCATGATGTCACCGTTGGGAAAGATTCATGCTGCATGTATAGCTATTACCGCCAGGTCCGACATCGCTACACCTCCACTAGCAGTTGCATATCAGGTACACGACGAAAATAGATCCAGAAAAAAAAAATGTACACTCTCACGCAAAAGCAGGTTGACACAGAATTGTTTGAACAAAAGGAATCGAGGGCGTTCATTGAGTTTTGAGCTCTATTTTACAAGTGGCAATGCGACAGACAAATCTCCCTCAACTCATCTTGTCGCTCCGTCAGGCGCAACCCCTCGACTATTCCCTCCTACCGAGAGAAAAACAACTACAGTACTTCGGTATAGACAGTAGCATCCCCAAAGGCCCCCGTTACACTCCGCACAAGACGCTTTTTGATTAATATTTAACCGAGGAAGCTCTTGACGAAGGCACCGGTAACGTCACGGAGCTTAGCCTCGGTCTCCTTGCTGAGGGCACCCTCCTTGTCGATGGTGGCGATGAGCTCAGCCTCGTTGGTCTTGAGGTGGGCAAGGAAGTCAGCCTCCCACTGGAGAATCTTGGCAACGGGGACGTTGTCGAGGAAACCGTTGACACCGGCGTAGATAAGAGGAACCATCTCGTTGACGGCCATGGGGGAGTACTGCTTCTGCTTGAGGAGCTCAGTCAGACGCTCACCACGGGACAGGGTCTGCTTGGTAGCGGCATCAAGATCGGAACCGAACTGGGCGAAGGCAGCGACCTCACGGTACTGAGCCAAGAAGAGCTTCAGGGAACCAGCGACCTGCTTCATGGCCTTGACCTGGGCAGCGGAACCGACACGGGAGACGGAAAGACCGACGTTAATGGCGGGTCGGATACCCTTGTAGAAGAGCTCAGCCTCCAAGAAGATCTGACCGTCAGTGATGGAAATGACGTTGGTGGGAATGTAGGCAGACACATCACCACCCTGGGTCTCAATGACGGGAAGGGCAGTCATGGAACCACCACCAAGCTTCTTGTTCATCTTGGCAGCACGCTCGAGGAGACGAGAGTGGAGGTAGAAGACGTCACCGGGGTAAGCCTCACGTCCGGGGGGACGACGGAGAAGAAGAGACATCTGTCGGTAGGCGACAGCCTGCTTGGACAGATCGTCGTAGATGACCAGGGAGTGGCGGCCGTTGTCACGGAACCACTCACCAATGGAAGCTTTAAACGTTTGAAGTCAGCATGGAATGTCTCTTACTAGTGCGAAGGTCCTGGATACTTACCACCAGTGAAGGGAGCAATGTACTGAAGGGGAGCGGCCTCGGAGGCGGTGGCAGCAACGACGATGGAGTACTTCATGGCGTCGTTCTCCTCAAGAGTCTGGACGAGCTGAGCGACGGTGGATCGCTTCTGACCGACGGCAACGTAGATGCAGTAAAGCTTCTTGGACTCGTCGTTGGAGTTGTTCCATCGCTTCTGGTTAAGGATGGTGTCAAGACCAACGGCAGTCTTACCGGTCTGACGATCACCAATGATCAACTCACGCTGGCCACGGCCGATGGGAACCATGGCGTCGATGGACTTGAGACCAGTCTGGACGGGCTCGTTGACGGACTGGCGGGGCAGAATACCGGGAGCCTTGAGCTGGGCACGGCGCTTCTCGGTGGTCTTGATGGGGCCCTTGCCATCAATGGGGTTACCAAGAGCATCGACGACACGGCCGAGCATCTCGGGGCCGACGGGGACATCCACCTAGAGGTACAGGTTAATATCAGATCCCCACGCAGAGCTTGGCAGTTGGTTTGTGAAGCTTACAATCTCGCCGGTACGCTTGACGGTCTCACCCTCCTTGACGAGACGATCGGAACCGAACAGCACAACACCGACCTGGCCGGCCTCGAGGTTCATGCACATTCCCTTGACACCAGAGGCGAACCTATTGTTGTTTGATTAGCTCCATGATGACCGATGACGACGATCAAGATTTTTCGCGCAAAACGTACTCGACAAGCTCCTCAGCCTGGACGTTGGCCATACCGTGAACACGGGCGATACCATCACTGTAACATTATCGTCAGCCTGATTGAACCCCAATTGCAATTGCCAGGCGCATCGCGGACCGCTGAGCTGATGAAAAGCCAGCCGTATCCCGGATGTTCCTTCGCAGAGCTCCACATACCCGACGGAGAGAACACGGCCAGTCTCGGCGAGACCGGACTCCTCCTGGACACCTCGAATTCGCTGCTCGAGGATGGAAGAAACCTCGGTGGGAGAGGCCTTGGCGTCGGAGGCGTAAGATCGAGCAGCGCTGAAAGCTGCGGGTGCGGCATTTCGGACCTGAGGTGAAAAACGAGTTAGCCGAAGCCCGAAACCCCATTGAGCACCTGGCGGCGACGACGGCAGTAAACAGCTCAAAAAAGCTAATTGGGTGTCCTGGGTGATGATCCGAGGATCCAATTGAGCTCGCTCGATGTTTTTTCGATGGATGCATGCTGTTTTGGGGTGGCGGTCGATGGCAGAGCTAGCCGTGAGGCCGATTCGGGGCTCGGGAGCAAAAAACACTTACCGCAGCGACCCTGCCAGCGGCAGAGACGGCGCCCACGGCGCGGGTGGACTGTCGGAGGGCGTTGCGGAACATATTAAGAGAGGTACGGGAGGTTTGGAGATGAAAGGAGAGCAATTGCAACAAGGTGCAATTGGAGGGAGGGGAGATTGGGGAGTGTGGTGCTGCCTTTGCAGGAGAGCAAATGGAGATTTTTGAGAGAGGACAGTGATGGAGCAGAGTCTGTCTGAGGGAGAAAGTGGGGCCCAGCTGGTCCGACCGCCCAATCAGGGCCCACTGCGCGGTTTTGCCTGGAAATCCCGAGGCAGCCTTAACAATTTCTTAGCTTGGGTTGTTTAGCCGCTCCATTTCGGAGCTTCACTTCGCCCGCCGAGGACACGTCCGATTGAGCATGCGAGCGCAACGGGCTCTATCAGCTTGTGCGCGGCGAGCCATTGTCAATTGGGCCGTCGCCGCTCTACAATCGCCTGCGGTCAATTGATACGGGAGATGGGGGGAAAGCCCGGATAAAGCTACTCGTTTGCGTGGCCAGCGCCGAACCTCGCATCTCTAGCAGCCATCAACTCCCGTACCGCCGACCTACCGGCATTACCCGGGTTGGCATAGGCAAAGTTAGTGCCTTAGAAATGCGGCCTGCCCACGCAAAAAAACGGGAACTGGACCAGGGGATCGAGCAAAAAACCTGGGACACTCTGGACAGCTTGGCCCAACGAGAAACCAATTCGTGGTGGGACCCTCCTGGCTGGCATGGTGACCGGCTCCGGACCATCTCCTTCGCCTGTGTCAGCCAGCCAACACAAGCCAAGCACCGCGACCAGGGAGAGAGTGTCTGTCGTTGAGGACGGCGTCTGTGGTAGTTAGCATGCCGGTCACAAAATAAACGACACATGGGGAAGCTTGACATGTATTACACATATCAGTCAAAGCGGGATCACCTTCCCTAACCCAGGGCAAAATAAAGCGTAAGTAAAATACTTCGAGCGAGCCCAAATGATGTTATATGTTGTTATGTTATTATTCAAATAATTTTCCTGAAAAAATAATTACATCTTTCTTTATTTATTCTTCTTTTATATCTGGTATTTCTTGGTTACTTGTTGGGATCTAGATCACCTGCACGGCTTATTTCGTCAGCCAGCAGCATTCATGGCACACGTCGTGCCATTCATTTTGTGACCCGCCTGCGTAGATTCAAGGACGCTGCTGTAGCGGGCCCTAAACCTCGCTGCCCGCCCTCATCTCACGTCCGGTCACCGGCCACTGACCGATCCCCGTCCTCCTCCAGGTTATTACTGTAGCGGTCAATCTGGGGTCCTTCTCCACTGAAATGCATTTCGCTTGGTTCCTCGTAATAGCTGCCTGTGCGTGCAGACGGTTGGTGTGGGATTGCCGTTAAAAGTTCCAATGTCTGAGTTGTGATGTCTATTCACTCATCGTCGTCGATTGGTTCTCCAATTCGTCTCGCAAGGAATACACGTACACACGCACACAAAGTTGCGGGCGGTTGTTCAATGCGCATTGGCAGTTCTTCTTCAATATCAATACTTGCCTGTATGTTCAATAATTGGCATTGGAACATGGTCAATTACGTGTGCACATTCTTCTTCAAACAATTGGCGAGCATCAGCATAACGGTAGCAAAATTCAATGGCACGCAAAAAAATCAAACCGTCTTCTCTCAAAGGGTAGGAAACAGGTTCAGATGGGTTGCCGCCCTTGCGGGCAAGATGGCATATATGTCACATTCAACAGTGAATACTGGAAAGCCGGCATAGGCGCCGGTCGGTCTCTTAGGCCGATGCTCGACTCAATTCCAGGTCGAGCTGATGCAAAGGCAGAAAAGAAATACATGCCCAGTAATTTTTCCCCTAATATTCGCCGTGACCATCCGTGAAAGACATGAAACCGTTTATCGGAGGATACCATCGAAGCGGCTCTTGAACCACTTCATGCTCTCCTCGCGCTTGATGCGGTGGCTGGCACCAATGGTGCTCTTGATGCGGCGGCGGCGGGTGACACGCTCACCAGGTCGGGTCATGCAGCAGTAGAAGTCCATGCCGTAGATACCGATAGAGGGGTCGTACTTGATACCAAGATCGATGTGCTCGCTGATACCGAAGCCGAAGTTGCCAGTCTCGGAGAAGTTGCGCTTGCGGAGCTCGTACTCCTTGACCTTGAGGCCACGCTCGAGGATCTCCTCGGCCTTTTCATCACAGTCAGCGCCTTGTCGCTCTCCACGAATATTCCAATTTTTGTCAATTTACCTTGGGGCCTCGGACGGTGACGTGGACAGAGATCTTTTCGTTACGTCGGATACCGAAGGTACGGACGGTGTAACGGGCCTTGCCTGTTCGCAGGAGTCAGATCGAAGCCACTTCGCGATTCTTCAGGGCGGATTTTGCGACATACTGTAGACGGGGGTTTGACCAGAAAGCTGCTCGAGCACCTTGGCGGCACGGGTGAGACGATCACCAGATTCACCGACGGAAATGTTCAGAACGAGCTTCTGAATCTTGAGCTCCCGCATGGGGTTGCTAGCCTTCTCGGACGCCATGGCTGCTGATGTTAGTTGACAGGGTGGTTGAAGTGTCAAAATTTCGCAATGTTGGCGGAGAGTGGGTTGAATTTTGTGAGGCTTGGAAAAAATCGAGGGTTTGTCTGCCCTCAACCGACCGAGGCGCAAAAGCGGGTCCAGACTCTTCCAAAGCGGGCCTAGTCTCAAAAGGTACCTTGGCCATGTACCTTTCAGCCTTTCGCATCAGGCTCCGCAGATTTTTGGACCTCATCCTCACCTTCAGAGCTCCAGGCATTGAAGGTCGTCGCGGTCGCGCAACAGCTCCGTGGACAAGCACCAATTTTTGAACATCCCGAGGCACTGCACCAGCAAGTCCTCTACACATCAGCCAAGATGTCGAACAAACAAGGAAAGATGGTACGCACCTCCCAATCCCCGTGCCCTCACGCGTCGAATTCGTTGTTGATCCAGATGCTAACCAGCTTTCGATTCTCTACAGGCCGGTTACGTATGTTACTCCCCGATGCGCGCCACGTCTACCGCGTGGAACTCCTTCGAGGGCCTGCCCCAATGCTAACATGGACGTCACAGATCAACTGGCGGATGCGGGTGACACTCAACGATGGCAGGGCCATGACCGGTCAGATGCTCGCCTTCGATAAGCACATGAACCTCGTCCTTGCCGACACCGAAGAGTTCCGACGTGTCAAGCGCAAGCAGAACAAGCCTTCTGCCCCAGGCTCGTCCGATTCGGCTTCGCAAACCGTTGAGACCGAGGAAAAGCGAACTCTAGGTCTGACCATCGTCCGCGGTGCGCATATCATCTCGCTGTCGGTCGAATCGCCTCCCCCCGCCGACCCAAGTGCCCGACTTGGAAAGAGCGCCCCCGGCGGCATCCCCTCTGCTCTGGCTTCAGGTCCCGGCGTTGCCCGCCCTGCTGGCCGAGGCGCTGCTCCCCCCTCCCTTGCTGTATGTAAACCCCCAACTCCGACCCTTGAGCATCCGCTAACATGTCTGCAGGGTCCTGCCGCTGGTGTTGGCGGCGCTCCTCCTCCAGGCTTCCCTGGCTTCCCAGGAGCTCCCGGTTTTCCCGGTGGCCGAGGTGGTATGTTCTCCTATGCCCAATACCCAGAGAGGTTCTCTAACAGTCATCAAGCTCCCCCTCCAGGCTTCCCTGGAAACTTCCCTCCCCCTGGATTCCCTGGCAATGCCGCGTTCCCTCCTCCTGGATTCAACCCCCCCGGTGGTGCTCCCCCAGGATTCAACCCTCCTCCTCGACGATAGATTAAGTAGGCGCTGGATAGGTCGGGATTTAATGTTCTGGAAGAATTTACGATACCTTTGCCACAGGCGGAAGACGGCACGCCCCTGTAGATTGGAGAACCCCGAGTGCAGGGTGCGACGTCGAATATTACTATTATGAGTTTCGGGTCATATAAAATGTACGTGAATTTCTCCACGGTGTTTGAGTCTACTGGACTTGAGTGTTAATCTTTGACCAAGACATGGGTGTTTGGCGCTTTGTAGACTACGTATAATGTCGGTGAATGGGCCCCGCTTCCACGGATACACTGTAAAACCCCGCCAAAGACAGATAGTCTAGGTCAGCTGTGAACCAGGCACGAATTTCATCTCATTGCATTTAATTTCTGTGTCTAAAGCATGACAACATGCTTGTGTATGCGTCTGGATAGATTTAAATGGCAGACAATGTCGCATTCCCATTACAGCTAGCGCTGACTAAGTAACAAGTCAACCATGGCGCCATTTCAGGTACATGGAGAGCATTTGATTCCTTGGAGCATATAAGCATATACCCTCCGTCAAGTGCACCTTAACCTAAACGGTCTTACTGGCGATGCCCGAATTTGAGTTTGTGGTATCGGAAGGACCATCCAGTAAACGACCATCGACCGCCCTGAGGAGTCATGCCGTGAAGCGTGGGATCCAGCACAAAAGTCAGGGGGGTGTTGCAGGCGGATTCAAGGACTCCCAACTCACTATACGCCAGAAGGATTCCCTTAAAGGGCGGTTTAGGGTCACTGATGGCACCAGCAAGGGCAACAACGAGATCAGGGGGTCTGGAAAGGTAGGGAACAAATCAAGCTCGCAGCCAGAACAAGTTAAATCTGTGGTTGCAACAGCAGCACAAAGAATTAAACGCGTTTCGCCCTTGCAAGATGATTTGGCAATTGATACACTCCGGCTTGGTTTTGTTGACCCAAATGCATGGCCTCGGGTCGTCACAGCTCCCAGCCAGGGGCAAAGTGATCCGTTTGGCATCTTCCCTGTGCCTTTGACTGACAATGTCGCCAAGCTGATCAGATTTTGTATGTTCCCGCTTCGACATGCATTCCAATCACTGACCCTGTAGTCATCTCTCGCTTTGACCTTCCCGTGTCTATTGCCGCAGTCCAAAAGTGCTGGTGGGAATACGCGCATACCGATCCCCTTCTCATGCACACAACCCTCAGTCTTGCCGCGTCATCGATGCACTCGCTCCTGCCCAACCCTGATAGGATACTCAGTGAAGGATACAAGCAAAAAGGGTTGGCTCTCCAGGGGGTGCAGGAAAGATTGAATCGGGGCGACAGCAGCATGATTGTGGTTGGGGCAATTGCTAATCTTGCCAACATTGAGGTTAGGATATGGGCAGTGGATGGAAGGAATACATCGCTGATATCTGTTAGGGTGTTGAGGGCAATTTCCATGCCGCTCGTCTTCATCTGAAGGGATTAGACCTTCTCGTCAAAACGTGGGCTCGCGGATACGACGAAATCAAAGGCAACATCAATGTCACAAGAGCAGTAAACTGGTGAGAAGCCCTGGAAACATCATGCACTATGTATTCTGATTGGTCCAGGTCCGATATTCAGGCAGCAAATGGGCTAGGACTAAAACCACTGCTGCCAATCATCATGCCTCTCGATTCCATAACACTTCCCCTAAGTGTCTTGACGCTTGCAGAGCAACCAAGCCTTTCTCATCTAAAGGTGTTTGAAACGAGCAGCGATGACACCCATGTGAGACTCAGCTTCTCACTCATACGCCAAGCGCAGTTCGCGCTGAGACACCAGGACGTTTCGGATAACGATTTCCGCATTCTGATAAATGCAGTCGACCATTACGTAGCCAGCACCCTGGGAGGCGACTCCCTGTCGAATCTGGGCCGGATACTCATAACCGCTGCGCACATTGTTTACTACGCTGTCGTTCGAGAGGTACCCCTCAGCGGTATTATCCCCCAGGCCCTTGTCGGGAGGTTGCATAAGCAGCTCGACATATGGTATCCCATCCTCAGCAGCCACTCGGAATACCAACAGGGGTTGCTTTGGTGTATGCTGGTGGGATCGGCTACAACCAGTGAAACATGCCAAGAACATGACTATTTCTCCACAAATTTATCGGTTGCTCTCAGCAAGGGTCACTTGTTCAACAAACTGCAGCTGGAATCAACCGCGAAACGATTTATTTGGCACGAAAGATTTCCAGGTAAATTTTTAAAACAACACGAAGCCAAGCTATTTCCACCTAATAACTGATAAAAATGATTTGGTCAAAAAGGTCGACTTTCACATACCTTGTCTCGGGTCAAGTCCAAGCAACATTGCTTACCCTATACAATGACATTAATAAAATTCATGAAGCAACATGTTCCCTTCACAGTTAAACATATGCCAGTCTTTTCTCAGTATCATCTATTAATAGACTATAAATGACCTTCACGATAGTAGGCTTACAAAGGCTCGTTGAAACAATCAAGATATTAAAACAGACAACTCCAATCACTCCTTTCACTCCTTGGTATCCTCACACTCGTATCGATATAGCTTTACAGCTCAACTTAGACGCCAACAGCGTGGCTAAAGACCTTGGCTGCTAGTTGACTGAGCAATCTCGCCCTGTCATCCTGCGGGAGTTCCTATTGCAATGTCAGCTCTGCGCTAAGATCGGCTGACAGAAATCCCGAAGCTCACCTGGAATACGGCATATACGCTCTTGCCCTTGGCATCTCGAACAGCACCGAGTCGGTTTCCCGCTACAGCACCGGCCACCATGCCTGGAACATTCGCAACAATGAAGCCGAGCGCCCCTCCGCTGAGCCCACCAAGCATGCCCCAGAACTTGCTCGTCGGGCGGTTGGTGCCCCCCTCGGCCATGCCTTCTTCACGCATCATTTCTTCAAACACATCGCTGAACTGTGCATTCCCCGCCTGTTCGCGGTCCGGCGGCGGCGGAGCGCCGTTGCCGGCGTTCTTGGTGAAGAAATTCCACGCCCAGGAATAGGCGTTTTGGCCTTGGTTCTGGTTCTGGTCCTGCTCTGGCGGCACCTCTGTCTCGGCGTCCGAGTCGAAGGGGTCAGCTGGCGTGCTCGTGTTGAACAGCCTGCGCTGCGCATCGTAGTCGCGCCGGCGGGTGGTGTCGGACAGCGTGTAGTAGGCGTCGTTCACAAGCTGGAACTTGCGGGTTCGTTCGCCTCGCTCTGGGGAGTTTGCTCCCACGCGATCAGGATGTGTCTTCAGTGCGGCGCTGGCAAGGGGGGGTGGGAGTGTTAGTTTGTGGACAGGAACATGGAACGTAGGGAAGCAAGGGGGGAAAAACGCACCGTTTGTATGCGTCTCTGATTTGCTGGCTCGTCGCCGAGTCGGATACCTCAAGGATGGCATCTAGAAAGTTGAAGATCAGTGACAGCTCATGGTCGCAGATGGTGGGGCAGTCAGTCGCATGCGAAAACGTACAATAATCAGGCGGGGGTCCGGTAGCCATTTTGACTGTGCGGATCCAAAGGAGACAAGGACAAGGGTATCGGAAAAATAGGACGCTCTGGTTAGAATAATGGAAAGAGATTTGAAAGATAGAGAAATCCTGAGGCCCGCGATATGTAGTCAGGCTGCCGTGTCCTGGTGCAACAGCAATAGATAGATAACTGAACCAAGGTCGCGTGGGGACAAAAAAGTGTCAACGTCATTGTGGCGGTGCTACGTGGCTGCTGAGCGTCCCATCACCCCAACCATTCCCAGGCAGTCAACGCTTTGAGGGCATGACTTCATGCACTCACATAGTGGAATAAATACATGGCATACTCTGCAAATTTCTCTTCAGGTATTGTAACAAGGGACGAGGAAATCTAGCAAATCAGCACGATTCAAGAGAAAGAAAAACGACGAGCCTGCTATTTGGCGCCAGGCCTGTAACTCGTCTGTCGCTTGTAAGTTCCTTCAAGTGATTCGTTTGTTTTCTGGCATGCTCCGATTCCGCCGCCCACGTGTCACCTTCTGAATCATTCAGAGTATCAATAATGCAGGTTTATTATGCAAGTTTATTGTAAACGACTGGGTATATATGCTCGTGCAACATATCTGAGCTTGGTATCTTGGTGATGCAACCGTCCCGTAGGATGCCATCTATGAACATCTCTCTCTCTTTCTCTCTCCCTCTAACAACCCATCCAATCTATGTTATTGAAATCCTTCCTCTAGGTATAACTGGGCTCTTAATAGAGCGTCCGCGGTGGTGGCCTCGGCATCCTCCCACCGGCCGGCTTTTTGAAAGTGGGCTGCGAGCACCCATAAATCCCGAATCACGCGCAAGTTGTTGTTGGTCCCGTGGGCAGCCTCTCGTTTCCGAACCGCCCATCGGAGGTTCTCTTCCGCCGTGTCCCATTCCTGTCGGCCCTGGTGAACCCGTGCCAGCATCTTGCGCGCATACGCGTGGAAACGGGCACTGGACCTCGATTGTGTGTCAGAACTCGTCCGGTCCAACAAGTCTTTGGCCAGCCTCTCCGCCTTGACGCGGTCGCCGATGTCCATCTGGGTAAATTCCAAGCGCAGAGCTTCTACTCGTAGCTGATCTGACGCATCTCCGTCCGCGGTGAATTGTGGCGATTCCGCCATCGCCTCCAGTGCGCTGTCCATGGCCTCTCTTCTCTTGGCCAGGTCGCTCCCTTTTCGCAGCCGCGTCCGTCCATCCCATATCAGTTGCTCATAAAGCCAGAGACGCTGGGGCCCCGAGGCCTCGATTTGGTCCGACAGGAGGTCCACGTTCCGCAGCCAGGCCTGGCGCAAAAGATGGCAAACAAACTTTCTTCCCTGGTCGGTTTGGTAGTCGCAGGCCCGGAGCTGGTGAAGAATTCGGAGGAGCGGGTGTTGCGCCGGGAGCTGCTGCTGTGCCAATGCCAAGGCGTGGTCTAAAAATATGCCGAGAAGTTGAAGGTGCCCTCGGTCTACCATGTCGTAGATGGTGTCTAAAAAGTGCCAGACTAGGTCTGGATGGTCGTCGGTTAAAACATATTCGAGAACATAGAAGCCCCTTCGTGCCGCCATTCCAGCCAAGTTCCCCTTGCCGTGGTACCATAAATCAAAGACAAGCTCAAATGTCCGATACATGGTCCGGCTGTCTTGAATTGGTGGTTGATTAGGGTTGGCCAGGTATTTGGACATTGGGTCTGAGATGGTGTAGTGAGAATCCAGCTTTGCCTGGCTCCAGGAAAAGACATTTCCCAGGACCAGCTCGAGATTTGCATAGGGCCCGACATTTGATGGCTTCACCAGTGCCAATGGAGCCTTTGCCAGAAGTGGATTCTGGACTTGTATTACAGGATGCGCGTCGGTTGGACTAACGCATGGGATATCTGCATCTGCAGAGTGTGCAGGAGTGGAAACGGTTGACTCAGACGGGCTCTTGCGATATGTCCGCTTTCTGAGATTCCACTTCTTTAAACGCTTCTTAAACATTTGCTCACTTCAATGTGGCAATGATTAGCCCACCCGTCCAGTCAGATGAAGGGAGAGCTTAAGAAACTTACGTCGCCACGAAGCCATGTCTGGCCTGCAGAACGGCCATGGTCTCATTAAGCTTGCGGTTATCGTCAATGTACAGCACCTTAATGTGGTCCCTCATGCCCTCCCACTCGTCCTCGGTGTGCTCCTTGGAATAGGACCTGTCGTCCACGAGCGGAGGGCAGCCCGGGAGCCGGGGTGCCAAGACTGGCAGGGCGGCCATCATGTCCCCCGAGGCGCGAGACGAGGATTGGCCAGCGCTCGAAGTGTAGTCAGCGCTCTGGGCCTTGAACCTGCTTGTTTGATTCTGGCGTCTCTTTTGGCCCGGTGGAGGCGCGCACGCGGGGAAAACGGCGACCGTCAACAGTCACGGCCTTGATACCCGCCACGACGAGGCTCTGGGCGTATTTGCAGAGTTGGTGTCGGCATCGGAAACGGCAGCTGCTTGCCGGACCGTTGCGTGTGCATGGCGAACGGAATTCTATATGTCGAAGCGCCTCCTCTTGAGTGTTGGTGGATGGCGACTTGAAGAATCGCTGGTTCGCTGGGGCGGCCCGCGCGCTGATTGGCCGAGAAAGTTCCTCGCATGAGCCTGCGCGTCTAGGCCAATTAGGGCCAAGCTCCCCGGCCGAACTCACGCCATGGGTTCTAGATCTTTTAGAATGGACGCCTCGATGTCATCAGCCTTGACACACTCGACGCTCTCAATCATGTGCAGATTGTCGTTAAATTAATCAAATATCATGGCTTGGCGATGCCCAGCTCACGTCATGTGTCAAAATCGCCCGGCGTCTAGAACCACAATCTTCCAAAAACCCCCGTCCGCCATCTTAAAGTTGACGCTCCACCAATTTAGCTACATAACTGCACCATATCCCACCCATGTCTCCACTGTCGTCCGCCCCGCATCGAGCCCATGGGATTTCTCAACCCGGGGGGTTGTAATTCTTTGCCCCTTTGAGCTGTGACGATGGCTTCGTATGACTTTCCCGCACCCTCTCGGTGGGGTTCACACCAGGTTTGCGGGCCGGGATGTTCTCTGTGTACACAGCCAACCCCGTTGCATGTTGGTGTCCACCATCATGCATATACATCAAATACAACGATTTGAAAAGCCCGAAGCAGAATTTCAGTCGCTGGCATAAGAATCGATGCTTCAATAAGAACGGTATCGCCATAGTAAATTTGCGCCTTCGACTTTGAAACTGACATGCCCCGGCCGTGCACAACCTTGCTTCTTCTTCTCTGATGATAAATATACCGCCTTCAGAAACCGCCGCCTGAAACGTCTCCAGTCTTCATTGGTCGGCAAGCGGTCTTGTTCTTCGTCTTCATCCTCTTCACTAAACTCGTCTCTCTCCATCTCGTCGTCTGTGAGATCGTTTACCTTCAAGGGATAAAACTGAAGCTCGTTGCGGTGGAACCGCCACCGGTGGTCTGTGGAAGCCGTGGGCTCTCCCTCGAATTTCCGAGAGTAGTTGTGATGGAAGTGCTGCAACGAGTAAGACCATCCAGGAAAGGCGAGCTTCAGCGTTGTGAACTGAAACTCTTCATGGATGATGAATAATATCTTTTTCAGACGGGGGAACCTCGCCAGCTTTACAAGGAGCATTTTCATGTTGTTTCTGGACACCTTGCCGCCGATCACCGGATGAGAGATGCCCATGCTGAACCCATAGGATGTTCCGAGCGCAATCTGGTTCATCCGATCTCTCAGGTGGGGGATCTGGGCCAAGAAATGAAGCGCACGGAGCAGTCTTCGAATAAGGAGATATGGCTCAAGCAGAATGATGTCCCGCGAAGCATCGATGTACTTTGTAGTGCGTGACAGAGTGAGCGGCCTATACGAGCAGAGCACGAACGCCCTTGATTCCCGACACACGGCGGCCAGAGCTGGCGGCGGCTCGTTGCAGCTGTTTGCGAAGTTGAGGCCGTACTGGGCTGGCGTTTTGGAATTTGACTGGGGTGCGTCGAGAACCTCAAAGACGCGGGGTTCTGGCATGGCGTGCCTCCAGACCATGGACCGGAGCTCTGGCGGGAGCATGGGAAAGCCAGGAAATTCTGCAGGCATGGTCACTGCTGCCGCGCGAGGTTTACTTGAACATGAAATCATCTCGACGTGAGTTTTTTCTGCAAAGAGGAGAACATGAACTTCTTGGTTCACGAGGCCAACCCATGTCTTATCGAATGCGCCGGCAGTCCATTATCACCCCACGATCCTTCCCAGTCTTTCGAGCTCAGCTCCCCCGCTTCCCTGGTCACTCAACATGGTGGAGAACCACTCGTGTTGGTTGACTGCGGTTTATAGTTGCACTGTGAGCGAGTGTGGTTTTTGCACGAATGAAGAGAGTTCCTTGGCCACTCGCTGGTTGGTCATCTGGGCAGGGCTGCCGGCGCCCTCGTTTCGAATAGCGAGGTGGCTGAGATAATACACGTAGAGTCGCGGACCGGATACAGACCTGCTTAAATCGGAGCCGGGTCCGTCGTGGGTTGATTGCACCAGTCTGTGCTTCCCGATCCAGGTTTGCCCAATTGGGCCGGCGGCGTGGATGCGCTCCCGACCTCAGAGGAGAAGGCACCCATCAACCCCACGGGCCGGGCGATGGGTAATTGGCAGATGCGTTCGGAACATTTTACCCGCTCATGCATGTGTGCGCTGCAGTTCCAGAGCATGGTTGGTTATGTGATGGCGGTGGCTGTCTGGGGTTGATGAGCGTGTTCTCCATTCCCGCCGGAGCGACCTACCAGACATGGCAAACTTGTTTCATGCTCCTGCACTACAGCAACTTAAAAATATAACAGTGGCATAATACTGCGTTTAAAGTGGTTTGGTCTTCCAGATACGAACCGTTTGGGGCAATGCGCTACTGCGATTTGCGACTTCCAATGCACGATCCTTGGTGAAGATGCACATTTAGCCGCCTGGCATATATGAACCCCGGCAACCCTTTTAGCACACGTTACACACGATACGAAATTATCACCCCAAACTTACGATAAGAACGCTCTCTCGCTTGACAGAGAAAGTTTAACATGATTACAGAGAGATGACAATACTTATTTACTCCACATTCATCCTCGGCATTATTCGCTAGCGTTTGGAGCAAAGTGCGATGTTTTCCATCGCTGGTGTGCCAACCACTACCCTACAGCCGTACATTATGGTGGAACCCGGGATATTGTTGGCCCGGACGAAAGCGGGCCGGCCCGTGAACGCGACAGTATAAAATTTTCAACTGCCCTCCGAAGCTTCGCTTTCCTTTTCTCTTTTCTTCTTCGTGCGGCTGGCATGATCTGAAATTTTTTTTCTCCGTGTTGCTCGAATCCTTCATCAATGGATAGTATCGCAGCGTCAATTGTGCCACAGATTGATCATAATTGCAGGCTTGCCCTCTTTAGTTTGGTTCTGTTGCTCTTATGCACATGGACCCTGGTTAAGGGCGGGACATACTTTCACTCGTGATTTTTTTATTGTCGTATTTCCAGTGCTCTGGTTGGGATGTTGCATTCAAACTGGACGCGGCAGTGATGTTCGTCTCAAATTCATCAACGTGCTCCGAATGGCCTGAGGTGTTGATTCACCGGATCGTACCTTGCTCTATTCTCTACTTGATGCTTTGTGGCGACATGGCTGCCGCGTGCTACCTGAACTCCCATCGCCGGCTACTATCTAGTAGCATGCCTGAATACTTTGGATTGTTTTCGTAGGCTCCCCATTACCGTCCGTTGTATGGCCTGGTATGGGATCCTGCATAGACACCAAGCCCCATCGTAACCTCCTACTCGTCGTCGCCGATCTTTTGCAGCTTGCCCATCTCCCTCTTGGCACCGGCCTCACCTATCAACTTCACTCGGTCCAGGCGGACGGTCTCCCCGTTGCCGTCGCCTCGCTGCACGTAGATGACCAGAGATGATGTCTTTTGGAACTTGACGTATCGCAGGCTGATGTTGGCGGTTCCCTTTTCGTTCCAATCACTTTCGGTCAGCTCAATTGCTTGAGTAGGCTCGGTTTCGTCTGCTTCGTCAAAGTCCAGGTTTTGGGTCCTGCCGACATAGAGGTGGATCATTTCCGGTCTTGTTGGCACATCTTCCTCTCCCTTTGGCGGTAGGGATGTGATCTGTAATGAGTGGTTAGAAGTACTGCCTGACTGCGTCGTAAGGTGTAACTTGCCTGCAGAGTGTGGAGCTTGACAGTGGACTGTAGAGGAATGTAGAGCAGCAGCTGGTCATCGGCACCACTCTCGACCCAATCCTTGGGGGTGCTACCCTCGCCGTCGAGAGACGAGGGCTTGGACTGACTGAAAAGAATTTTGACGGGGCCAGAGCTCTCGTCGGCATTCAAGAGCTCACAGCCTCGAAGCTCAATCTGATCTGTAATGTCGCCGTAACCCCGCGGAACCTCAGCTCCTACCCAAGGGGCGCCAGAGGAACCGCTGCCGCTGCCGCTGCCGCTGCCAAGATTCTCGAGCTCGTTGGCAAGCTTTTGGATGATGGACTGCAGCTTCTGAGGGTCTGCGCCCTGGACCTGCTCGATGACCTTTCCGCTTCGGAAAATGAGGAACGTGGGGAGGGCAGAAATGCCGTATTCGGCGGAAATGTCCTTCTGGTTGTCGTTGTTGATCTTGACAAAGGTGACGACGCCAGGGCGGGACAAGGACTCGGCGAGGCTTTCGTAGACGGGGGCGATGTGTTTGCAGGGCACACTCCACTCGGCAAAGACTATTATATTGGCAGTATGTCAGTAAGGGCCAGGCAGACCGGGGCGAGGCGCATTTCGACACCCTCACGAACAGCGAGCAGCGGCGGGGCAGCTCAGCGGCAAAGCACCGTGGGCGAGATGGAGGCGGAGAGCTTACAGTCGGCGACAACGATGCGCGAGCTCTGGAGGAGGGTATCCAGCTGCGCCTTGGAGGTTATTAGGACCACGCCCTTCGACATGATGGAGAGTCTTTTGTGATGGTGAGATGTGGTTATGACGGTGTGGCAGAAGCGAAGCGGAATGGACGTTGGAGCCCCTCCAAAGTTTCCCTCGAAGACCAAGCTGCAGTAGCGCTGAGAGTCTGGAGGGGTCATCGCTTTACCGGGGCTAGCGTCATTTTGGCCAATGATGGTTGCCTGGCGAGTGCTGCTTACATGTTCCCGCAACTTGCCCAACATTCCACAGCAATCTAGGCTGTTCCCCAAATCAGTTATTCTGTTGAACAATTTTGATTTTGCATAATGAACTGAATATATGCTACCGTATCCAAAGGCTTTGGCATCGTCCACAGAGGAATAAATCTTGCCCACCTCGCAGAGCTTTGTGATATTAGCAAGCAGATTCAGAAAGGTGATTTGGTCGTTTCGCGCTGGAGAGATATAATCTGGAGGGAGCTCAACGTGGTGTTTAAAATTCTTCCTACCATCGCCTGCAATGATTTTCTTCAGCACATATCGTAGATCTGAGCACTCTTGCACTCGTGTCCACTGCCAATTAACGTTTTATTCGTTCTCGCCAAATTTTGAGACCTGCAATAAGGTCGGAACATATTATTTAAATGCATTTTCTTTCACTATTATTTTACCACTTACTCAAGCCATTCCAAAACTAAGCCTCCTGACCAAAGTGACGATAAGTAAATGTTTTTCATTTATTAGTGATTTATGATGATATTGGCAACTATTATACGCGCGATGATTATTTTAGATGTATGGTTCATTGTTATTGCTGTTTTTGCTCCACTGAACCATGGCGAGGCTTGAAAGGACCAGGACTTTTCTGCGCCTCATCAGGGCAGAGTTTTGTTCGTTCTACTTGACTACATGGTCTCACTCGTTAGACATGTGTTCTGGATATTTCGACAATAATTGGTGCTGTTCTATGGGTATGATTGTTTGACAATAATAACCACACTTGATAGCTGTACGACACACAATGGTAATCCTGCTGTAGCGGGAGGGATGATTCACATGAAAGAAGTGCCAAATTACTAACGAACACGAAACGAAAACATATCCTTTGTCATTTTTCTTTTTTGACTATGGAACCCATTTTTCTTCACTGACTGCCACACTGTTCAGCAGCGAGTACTTGGCAGGGTCGGGTTTCAGATGGTCATCATAAATGTGAATCTGATTACTCACAGTTTATTCTCTGCCTTGATGCGTTCACACGCCATCTGCGATCGCCTGGCAGAGGCGAGCAAGACAGGCGGCCAGCAGCTGGCGACAGGCCAAGGAGCAAGGCGGGCGGTGATTCACAACCCGAGGCTTTTCGGCCGCGCTGGTGCGTCTACTTAAAAAGCTGTGCGACCCCATGGAGCCCACGCAACTACAACGCAGGTTGTACTTACGCGTCGTGCTCGCTGGCTGTAATTGTTGCTTGCCCAACCACCAGGCCAAGGTGCCCTCCGCCGGAAGCTTGGCTCACTCAAGCTACATATGCGCCCCCCAAGAGAAACATCTTTGCCATGGAGCGAGCGTCCATTGACGGAAGGCCTTGGAAAAAGTCCGCCGCACCACAAACTACGCATAACCGCAACAAAGAAACCTGTGCAAGACTGCGACCGGCCTCTCCCCCGCGGGTCAATCCGTGGGCTCTTCAGGCCCCAGCAACTATCGTCTCCGAGGACTTCCCAGCACTCCCCGGCACATCACCTCTCACTTCACCATCCCAGGACCTCGATAATGCCGAATCGTCCAGAGCTTCTTCAACATCGTCATGCCGTCGATCTGGAGATGCCTCCCAGCCGGCACTTACCGCGCGCTCCGCTTCCACCTCTTCCGACACCTCGCGCCACATTCTCGAAGCAGCTGCGCCGCGAGCTATTGAGAAGTTCGTTTCCCTGTAATTACTATAAACGTCTGGTCGTTTACTGACTCTGACTCTAGTCTATGGGCGCGGCCGTTTGGCGCCGATGTGGTGGCACACACCAACACAATGACCTTTCAAGTCCACCGCGACATTGTGGAACCTGAGTCGGCCTGGTTTCGAGACAATCTTCCTCCTCCAAACCCGGTAAGACCTCTCTTCCCGGAGATGAATATTAGCTGATCTGACAACAAAAATAGGACGGGTCACCTGTTCGGGTTTACCTTGATTGCGCCGGTGAAGCTGCTGCTCACTGTCTTCGGTTCATATACACAGGAAGTGAGTGCTATGACGTCGAGTTTTGCAAACGATCTACATGGCTGACAAAATAATTTGGAAGAAATTGAAATCTGCGAATTCGACGAAAGTAGACCGTGGAATGCAATTCACCTACCCCGATGCGTCTTGGGGTATTGTGCAGCCGTCTACCTCAGAGTAAGCAAAATGGCGGCTCACCTTCTTCAAATTGTTGAAAAGACGTCTACAGAGCTCGGAAATCTGGTGACCACAACCTATCTCAACCGCTACTTGGATGCTACAGAATGGATGGAGTTTTCTTGGAACTATCAGAACGCACTGGATATTCTCTACCACCAAGGCCCACACATCCTAATGATGCCGATGAGGCTGGCCATGGCGGGCGTGCTTGACGCGACGCTCTTTTGGCTAGTTCGACAGCCTCCGTTCATCAACATTATTCGGACCACTTGGCAACACATCTTGAACACGCTCCTGCTGGATCAGGCAGAATATCGAAGACTATTGAGAGAATACAATCCGACAGCGACCAGCCCTGTATTGACCGCAGTCGCCTTGGAGAAGCTGTTTTCAAACAACGAAATCAACAACATTATTGGCAATGAGGCCATTGCTTTGGGTTCTGGAAACCCCAGTTTTGATCAGGCAGTGCCGGAATCTAGAGGAAGAGGTGGCGCGCGTTTTAGCCGCCCGCGCAGGGGTTCACTATAATGGGCGAATAATGGAACCATTTTCTTTTCTTTTACTTTTTTTTTTTTTTTTTTTTGCTTCGGGGACAAAAGGGTAACAAGGCGTGGAAATCAAATAAACAACTGTACGCAAAACTAGGACAATGGCAAGAATTTGTATATACCCTACCATTAGAGATTATTTGGAAATAATTGTTCCTCAGCACTGCGGATGTGCCTGGCAAGGCATGGGTGAGGTTATACTGGGGCTGTTGGTCCGCCCCCGACGAATCAACCCAGAAGCGGCAACGGTCGGCGCTAAACGAGAGGCTGAGCGGGCCTTCAGCCTAGTTATTGTTGGCTTGGCGAACGACATTTGCGACTTTGCGAATCGAGAAGTGTAATCCAAGTTCAATACTGTTTTTTTATTCTGATTATCTGGAATTGAGGCATGAAGGAAGCCTTGCTTTGTCGAGCTAATACTCTCATCATCTGACCACAATGTCGGCCCGAGGCGACGACCGGATAGCCTCCAGCGACGATGACACCGCTCCTCATGTTCATTTTGGGGTGAGGGAAGCAGCGACTGCGGTTCGTTTTGCCGTGTGACTAGTGTATCTATCAAATGAGCTGATTCCTATTAGGATTTACGCCTACGACGGCGCCTGGACCCTGACACGCCTTCAAGACGTGAGACGGGCGCTGGGAATGAGCCTGTCGCACACATATCTTCTTCTTCACGTAGCACTGAGAACAGGCCTGGCCGCGGTGACATTTTTGGAACTGGCGCGTATTTTTCTAACCCGTCAAACCAGGCATCAGCCGAGGAACCACGTCGGTACCCTCCTCCGCCCGAGTCTCTGTTTATGCCATCACGAAATCGTTCCCAGCCGCTCCAAGACTCTCCCACGCGCCTTGAAGATGACTGGAAGGACCCCGCCGAGGGGCCTGTATTCCGACAGACGCGCTCGAGGTCTCGGTCTCAGTCTAGATCTCCTCGAGACTATTACCGACGAGGCCAGCGAGATGGGACAATGGATTCGTCGGGGAATAGAGAATATGACAGAGACTATGAGCCCCAAACTTGGCGGAGGCTTGAACCTGAAGCCCCTCCAAAATTCCCAACCCGAGTCTCACGCGACTCTGATCCAAATGTCTCTCGAAGTTATGACAGAAACAGGCAAGGCTTGCAATATGTCAGCAGAGAATCTGCCCGGGGCCGAAGTGGCAGCATATCCGATGATGAATTGGAACCGTATGACAAGGCAGGCTTCGTTCTCGCACCACAGTCTACCTTGGAATCCTCCAAGGATGCAGAGTCTGATACTGAATCGCCAGTATCAGAAGAGAGGACCCCGTTGAGTGACGATAAAACAAGGCCGAGAAATATTCATGCCATGGCTATCAAGACCTCACAGTATACTGGAAATGCCGAACTTGGAGGCTCACATACTGCCACTTTGACAGCCCTCCATGGGCCTACTGATAGAAAACAGTCCTTGTTTAGGTGGCTGTAAGTCACATATACCGTAGGGGTTTGAATTACGAATGCTGAGTATGTGTGTGTAGTCATGTCCAACAAGAAGTTATGAACCTTGATGAATTATGGGTAAGGCGCCTAGTCGCAATGTATGATGAGGTTGGTGCTAAATGATCTACAGACTGAGGTCTCTCGATTGCCTGGCCTCACTGCCTTGGAGAGACGAGCGTTATCGAGGCTCCGAACAGACGTTAAAAGCTCAGTGAAGCCGAAGCACAACTCTAGAGGAGAAAAGGTTGGCTACATGGAGCCTCGATGCGTCGATATTCCCCTGAAATCCCTTGATAAGAAAATGGAAGCCGATGCGACCACGGGCTCCGCCCGATGGATATGTATTCCATACTTTTCTCTTCAGAAATATTCAGGCTTGCTTTCCGGCTCTAACACTTCTCAATTCCCCTCACAGACCTTGCTCCAGGTTGAGTACTCCCGCAGCACTGTTCAGAGAGACAGAGAGCAGGCAGTTTGCCAACTCGGGCACACCAAGCGTGATGTGTGCTTTCATGTCTGCCAGCTGTGGTGCGTCGTTATCGATAACAGTGAGTAAATTGGACGGCGTGGCCATGCTGGACAAGACTGACGAGGATGATAGGCCTGCTGATTACCTGCGGTTCCATGACTCAAAGCGATTTGCAAGGGGATGCATTGAAGGTGAATACTGAGCCATCTCGGAATATTGGCACAGGGAACCAAGGCAATATCCTCGTTCTGTTTGGCGAATCTGCCTCATGGTGTCTCAATCTAGATGAGTGCCGAACATGGTTTGTGAGTATAGAGAAGCCATCCACTTGACAACATATCTAATAAGAACGAGGCATTTCTATCCAAATTCCAAGCTTTCTGGCCACAAACGCTCGAGTTTTGGCATAGAAACCAGATTGTTACCGCCGATAAATGGCCTAGGATCATTCGGCTCGCTGAAAAGTCTTCCTCCGGCGTGGTGATCAAGATGAAGATAGGGTAGGAGTTTACCATGGCCAAGTTGCAGTTGAGACAAGCTAATAAAACTCCAGGAGCCTTCCCAAATCACCAATGTGTGGAGTCCTCCAGTCAGAATGTAAAGACAAGGACATCAAGCAGGCCAGTGGCAGGAAAGAGGTTCATGAATTTGCCCACGTTATGATGTTCCCTCAGGGAGATCACAAGAAAGCCTCGTCTTCAGTGGCTGGACTGGCTACTGTCAAAACACAACTGGAAGCTGCTGATAATTTACTGACTTCAGAGGCACCGGTATCTAGCCGCAACGCCTACAAGCGCTGCGAACCGTCAACTCGCAAACAGTGCTTTGATTATTTGGCCTCGGCATCGGAACAACAAGTAGGTACACGAGACGAAGGCGTGCGCAGAAACGAAGACGGGATTAATATATACAATGCCGCGGATGTGCTGTACAGGTTCTTCCTGCCGAGTGATTTAGAAGACTCGACCGTGGAGAAATTCTGGGGCGCTGTCAAGATACTGATAGAGGTAAGTGAAGCCCCGAGAAGAAGCGATGTTGTATGTGGCTGACACGCAACGTTGAAGACCATATCAAAGAATGACGACGAAATTGGTTACGATATGTATGATGGAGTAACTTCTATTCGGACTTACCTGAAGCAACTCACCCCGAAGCTCATTGCGTTTCAAGACATACTATCTCATGCTTCCGAGGACGAACGCTCTGCCCTTGAGATGCCGCAGGACTTTTCCACTGCCTGGCTCAATGCAGTGATGTGCATGGTCTACTGCTCTCAGGGAAACCGTTGCTGGAAGAAGCGGGCAACCTATCTGACCTACTTTATCGAAGTTGGCATGAGCAAGTTTATGCGTTGGCTCCCCGACAAGAGCTTGTTGGAGAGAGCGAGTATGCTGCCTATCGAGATTTCATCTCTCGTGATACTCGGCCTGCTTCACGATCAAGTGGGCAAGTCAGACGATATTAGTGAAACTTATTCGCAATACCTGGGATCATTGGTATGTAGTAATCTTGGTTGTGTTATTGGGACCTTGCTGATAAGTATAGGAACACACAATCATGTCCAAGTCGTCGGATAGATCATATCAACATCGGATCGATCTGGCACGCCATGAGATGGCGCTGATCAGACGCACATTGCGAAGGCAGAGACATATCGTTGCCAGCATTAAAAGATCACTTGTATCCACTGACGCCAAGAACGCTGTGGTTGAGACCAGGGAAGAACCAGCCTACGGGAGGAGAGAAAGGGAACGGGTCAGCATCAGAGAACAACCCCCGGCACAGATATCCGTCCAAACCAGGGCCAGCAGAAGAGACGAGCCATACCAAAGAATGGCGTACAACGACGTGGAAATGGACGACGGGCTTGCGCAGGAATTCACACTGGACTCCAAGCTCTCCCCGATGGACAAGGGCGGACTCCGCCAGCTGCTCTTCGAGGAATGCTCGCAGCTCATCGAGCAGCGCTTCTACGAGTTCGTGAGGAACGAGGACTACGCCAGCTACCTGGAGCAGACCAACACGTTCCGGATGAACTCGACCAAGGACCGGCAGGAGAACGCCATCTTCGCCTTCACCATCGTCACCATCATCTTCCTGCCCCTGAGCGCCGTGTCGAGCATCTTCGGCATGAACACGGTCGACGTCCGCGACATGGAGGCCTCGCAGTGGCTCTACTGGGCCGTCGCGCTCCCCGTGACGGCCGTCGTCATCCTCGCCGGGCTCTGGTGGATGGGGGAGCTCGCCAACATGGCGCGGTGGCTGATGCGCAAGCCAGGGCAGTCGTACGGCGGCGGCGGGGGGCCGGCGATGGTGCCGCCGTCGCAGCCGATGGAGGAGGCGACGGACGACGACGAAGGGTACTACGTCGCGGCGGCCCAGGCGGCGGCGACGAGACCTGTAGCGGCTGCTGCAAACCCGTTTGCTCCCCGGATCGCGGCCGTCATGGAGGCGGAGCACGCCGCGTCGCCGTTTGCGCCCCGGCGGCAGGGTTTGAGGATTGCCTATCGACCCGAGATTGGCGCGACTCAGACGTCCGGCGTCTATCCGTACAGCCCGCAGAGGCCGTTCCGGCGAACCGCATTAGTTCCCGAGGGCAGTTCTCGGTCTTACTTAAGATGAGAGGGATGAGACAGTATTTCACCTGATAAACAAGATTTGAGTTGTCGATGAAATGGGTACAATATAGATATGTGTAAGATTTCAGGTTTATGTTTCAGGTTACCTCAGAACTCCCCGCGTGATAGACCACCTTTCTTTGATACACCCGGTACTTTAGATATAACAAACTCGTCATTAAATCATTACAAAAAAAGGCCGTTAATACATGAAAATAAAACACAACAAAAGGCTATTTCGCTTTATCGTATCGTTTCAATCAACCAATCAATCCACCAACCCCTCCTCCGTTCATCTGCGGTAATACTCCCGATCCGAAATGTGCACTCGCGTGTGCTCGTCCTCGGTGATCATTCTTCGAGGAGGAGCCGGCGCCGGGGGCGGTGGGAGATGGCGTCGAGGGCGAGGACCCTCGACGTATCGAAACGTCTCATACTCAGGTTCGACGGGGACAGGGACAGGGACGGGGACGGGAACCCGGACGGGGACTATCCGATCCCGCTCGATGATGACCTCGCGCTCTCGTCCTCGACTGCCGCGGCTGCTCCGGCTGCGGGAGCGAGACTTGGACTTCTTGCGCCGCCGGGGAGGATCGACGTCCACGGCGATGACCTCGATGTCGTCCTGGACAGGCGGAGGAGGAGGAGGAGGGGGCGGGGGCAGAGCCGGCGGGGGCTTCTCCACCGGGGGAGCAGGCTCCGGCTTCTTCTCGGGCTTTGGCTCCTCCTTTGGCTTCTCAGGCTTGGGGGGCTTCTCAACCGGTGGCGGAGGAGGAGGCGGAGGCAAAGCAGGCCGCACCACTACAGGTGGCGGGGGAGGAGGCGCCGGCGCTGGGATGATGGTGGTGATGCGGTGCCGCACTTTGGCATAGTCGGGCTCAGGGTGCTGAAGATACAGCCTCTTCTTGGAGTACTCTCGGGTGACTGGAAAGTGACGTCAGCGATGCCCGTGATGACGGTGGGGAGCCCGTGGTGGGATGATGGGAATGACTTGGACGTACCCATGGCGGCCGCACAGCAGACGGATCAGCAGATTCTCGAGTACGAGGACGAAGAACTTCGGAGGGCCGGGCGAGGCTGAAAAAAGTATATGCGGGGAGGGAATAGGGCGAAACGGGATGCTGCTTGCTCTGGTGAAAGCACAAGCCCGAGGGTCGACAGTGGTGATGGACGTATGTGTGGGGTCACGTTGGATGGTTGACGGTGGCGAACAGATCAGCTTGAGGGCCGGGAGAAGAAGATCTTATATGGAATCCAGGGAAAACCAGAGAAGGCTACAGAGGCATGGTGGGCGTGGTGGGCATGGGAACAAAGCAACCCAAGACAACCAAGACGACCGACATACCAAATCCAGGCACTGCGGTGGCTGCATGTGCGCGGAACACCCGCTGGTCGCCCGTTGGGAACCTACGAGCCGGCGGACTGTGTCTCTGCCCAGTCAGCCAAGCCCATCCCCGTCTGACGAAGACGACCCATCTTTTTCTTCTTCCCACTTCTATTCAGCTGGGCCGCCGCCTTGAGGAAAAAATAAAGCCAACGGGGGTCGGGGCTGTCTGTATTGCTCATCGGGGACGATGACGTCTGACACGCGCATGCACGTCATGCCCCCTCCCACACCTGTCCGGTCCTGCAGAAAACCAGATTTCCCGGTTCGCGGCGCCGGGGGGCGGAGCTTCCCTTGGCTATGCACACTCAAGGCAGTGCGTGCAGCGAGGACTCGGCCCTGCTGCTTTCTCGGTGGGAGAAAACATCCAGATGCAAATCAAAATCGAAAAAAAAAAGACGAATGCCTAGCCCCTCAACCAAAAGTCCCACACTCTGAAGAAGAAAAAAAAAAAAAAAGAGCCATCCTGCGTGCGTGACTTTGGACCAGTCATGCGCCGTCGTCGTTGGACCCCTGGACCCTGAAGACGACTTTTGGCGCTGGTCTTGTGAGGCACTGCTGGGCTGGCCCTGTTGAGGGATGGGCCAAGGAAGTCGACAAGCTAAGAAGGACAAGGCCCAGGTCCAAAACGAAAACGAAACGGGGGGGATGAGGGAAGCGTCGATAGATCAGCCTAGAATGGGGGCCGTGTTTCGGGCTGTGAGGGGAAGCTTTGCTTCTGGAGCCTTCGTGGTTGAGCACGGTTGGGCTGGATTGGGTTTGGATCTGGATGACGATGAAGCCTGGCTGATTCAACCGTACGAAAAAAAAACAGAAATGGCGCCAAAGTGGCGAGAGGCATTTGCAAAGGGATAGGCAGCATCTAGGCCTTTGAGGCTGAGGAGATAGGGCGTCCTAGATCATATGACAGGAATAAGCCTCGAGCATGACTATGGCTTATTCGTCGCAATGCCGATAGCCACGGCGCAAGTGCTAAATCGGCTCCGGAGCTGTGGAGCACCGGCCGCCGACCGAATGCCCACCCCATAACCGGGCATTCGTCCCGCTTTCGCTCCCGGGAAGCGACTGATTGTTCCACATCCCTCCCCCGAGGCCCCTCCCTCGTTCGCGGAATCGGCCTAGCTACCCTTGCCGTCTCGCCTAGGTGGTCTGCCGCCACCTCCATCCCTTCGTTAAGCCGGGCGCGTATCTGAGGGGACCATTGATGCTAACCAAGTGTGGACGGTGTCGAGACCAGGGATTCTGCAGCGCAAGCGGCAAAGCCGGTGCGGTGATGGAAATGCACATGCAAGGGGCGACAATTGTTACTCGTAGTATTTAGGAAATGCGCTGTACAATATTTTCTCGCGCTCGGAGCGTGATACGTGCGACCTGTGGAGGGCTAGGCGCCCGATCCGGCACTCGCAAAGTTCTGACGGGGACGCGGTACAGGGGGCTCAAAGGCACGAAGGATTGGGATGGTGGCCGGATTGTCAAACCGGCATCTGACAACACACAAGTGCTGCGAGAGAGGGTGGTATCGCGTCCATTTTCAACCTGCCCATCTCGAATAGGGGTGTATGCGATCATCAGGGGCACACCTGTCACAAATTGTGCGGGCGACAAGCCAAGGGGAAAAATTGCCCGGAATGAAAGGGAGAAGCTTACTTGGATCTCGATGGAACCAGCATCAAAGAGCTCGCAGGCGGAAACACTGGGGTTGTGGCTTGCTAGCTATCGTCTACGCGAGGGCCGATACATGCGGCTTACAGTAGCTTAAGCCTCGCCAAACTGACGGTTGAATTGAACCGCGCATTTTCAACCCTGTGTGCCAAGAGCGAAGGGAAAAAAACAAAACCCAAAAAAATAGCGCCGTCGTCATCAACGAAGTCGAAGAAAAAGCAAGACAAATTAAACCGTCGTTTCCCCCATGGCCCCTCTTGCTAAGGCAGTATGCCTGAACCAAAACGGTTCGAGATCTTCAGCACATAGACAATGCCGTGCTCTGGACCCTGAAGGGGTTGCACAGTGGATGTCGATCTTTCGTAAACCGCATTGTCCCAGTAGACGGCCGAGCGCAGGGAACAGACATCGGGCGACGATAAGGAACTGGACCCTTGACTGAACTCAAGGGCTCAGTGGGAAAAAATCGGTCCGTTTGACATCCCATCCGCCGACACGGCTGCTCTCTTTGCCCACAAACGAATATTTGCTGAAGTGTCCGTAGTTGATGCGGATTGGACCCGGTCTAATCGACTTTGAACCGAAAAAGAGTTGAAATTGCACTTGCGTCATT
This sequence comes from Calonectria multiphialidica, assembly GCA_020623665.1. Classification (NCBI taxonomy): domain Eukaryota; kingdom Fungi; phylum Ascomycota; class Sordariomycetes; order Hypocreales; family Nectriaceae; genus Calonectria; species Calonectria multiphialidica. Next base: position 106,928 of record JAHVYC010000143.1, read on the forward strand.
GTAAAAGGCGCCAATGCTCGCAGTTCTCACCTGCCACGAGGCCGCGGCGGGCCCGTCTAATCAGGCACAGGCGGATCGAGCCTCGATAGAACCATGGAGGCCCGCAAGCACCCCCGGCTGGCGCGCGCAGGCAAGATGCAAGAGCTGTAACCCCAGCGTCCGAACAACCGAAGCTCCGCTCGGAGCTGGGCTAGGCACGAAGATCCAAATCACCGCCGTGGTTGCAATCTGGCCATGGGCCGACAGGGGTATGGGGGACGAACGGGCGGGTATCTCGTGATTTGGAAAACCTGCTGTCCATCGTGTTGAGGCGTCGGACCTAGGGGGGCCGTTCCTTGTCATTGACATCTTGTGGTCTTCCCATAAAGGCAAATGAGGCGTCTTGTTGGCCTGTGGGGTTATCACACCGCTTGCCCAAGATGGAGGGGATGTTCTGACAGCCATCGAAGTTGAGATGGAACACGGGGGACTTGACTGTGATGATTGGCTCGGAGCATTGTATCCCCCCCCCCCCCCCCCCCCCCCCTGGACTGGTTTGTGCGGCTGGGTACTGGCGGGTTGTCACCTTAAAATGATAATTGAGTTCCTTTGAATGCCGTACAAATCACGAATGCGTCTCAGAGTACGACAAGCTGAGAAAGACATCGATCGCAGTGGCACACGTGGAGCTGATAGATGGCGGCGAAATAAACCGATGCGACAAAAGCCAAGTCTCTTAGGAGCAACGCCAGTGGCAATCTCATTTCAGATTGAAACTGGGGTCCGCCGCCGGACAAGAGTTGGTAGTGGGGGAGGTTGGATGGCAAAACTCTGGACTGCGCGCACAAAGGATCTTCATTCCAGTCGTGCTGATGATTACGAGTCAGGAACACCACGCGACCCCTCTTTGAGGACCGATCGGGGTCGACTTTTTGGCCATGTTCGCCATCCGACAGCTCAAATTTAGCATGTTTCTCATTATGCAGCTCATACGTGACGCACCGAGATCGTGGACCTCGCTAGCTCGCTTCCACGCTCACCCCCCATTTGAAGCCAGCCAAGGTTCTAGTCGGGGAATCGACACGCCAATGTGTTCCACCCTCGGCGGCACGCCTCACCCATCAGTGCTGCTGGAGCGGGGAGCCTTGTGAGACAATGAATTTGCACCGGGCAGAAACCTGAGGTGAGGGAGAAGCGTTTTCTTCCTTTTTTGATCTGCAACGCCGGCCGACGTGGTCGCGGCCATTTGGACCAGAGTTTGCTGCTCGAGTTTACAGCAGCCCATCTTTTGTTTCCAGCACTCTTCCTGGCTTGGGATCCGAGGGTATGGGCGGGCTGGTCTCTGCCGGCTGGGCATTCCTGGTCGCGCGACAAAGCGTGTTGGTTGGGGGTGAGAAGGCGCACGCCATTTCCCCTTCATCACCACCCTGCTTATTTTATTTTATTTTTGTTCCCCCCCTCCATTGTCTTGGAGAAGAATAGTATTGAGCAAGTGATGGGTTGAGGGTGCGGATGAGTCGGATGTCGGATGTGACGTCCGCAAAGTGGCTTGCTGTTTGATTCAGAAGGCTTGAGCCTGCCTGCATGCAGTGCGCCATGACCAATTCGTGTTGTCCGGCATATGTACTGGTTTCGACGCGGACACAGCTGTGTCAATGATACAGTCCGGGGGGATGGGTGACATGATTTCTTGTTATTGCCGAGGGACCTGTATGTTTTACATGTTGGTACTAAGGCCCGGCATCTGTGGGTTATTGCTGCTGGCGCTGCAGGATAGCGTGTCACTGGGAACGGAGCCGTGTTACTGTGGTTGTTCTGGACGGTGCATCATGCCTGGGTTGCGGCGGTGACTGTGTCGGTGCGTGTAGAAAAAATAATTGGGGACGGGCACGTTGGTCAAGCACTGATCGGGCGGTTAAAGTGGTCTCACGGTCAAAGTGCTGGTGCTGGATGAATGGGGATAGATCTCCGGGGCCAAGTTGAGATGGGCTAGATGGTACCTGCAGCGGCGGAGCGGTCGACTGACGGTGGGACACGTGCTGGGCGAGCGGCCTACCTGAATTGACTGCCGACGTTGCTGGACGGGATGTGGTGATGTCTCGTCCCCTGGATTCCGACGGGTGGTGCAGTTTGCCAGTGGACCTCAACGTGTTTTGTCGACCTCAGGCCATTCCAGGGAATTAATGCTCCAGTCCCGTTGCATCCCGCTGTCGTCTCATCTTTTCCCTTGTTTGCTTTTGCCTTTTGCCCTTTGCCCTTCACCCCATCGGCGCCGTCAGCCTCGTCTCGATCCCACATCCCTTCATACCTCTTGCGTGCTTGTGCGGATGCTAATTGCCCTTCCCGCCTCACGGACACGCATGTGGTCTCTCGCCAGTCCAGTCACCGCGCGACGAGCACGGATTGGCCTGCTTGGGGTACAACTGGATGCGGCAAAGAGCTGGGGCTGGGGTAGCTTGGAAAGTGGCTTCCCAGCGTCATAGCGGACACCAGGTCGCTCATTGGAAGAGGCGTTTGTAGGCGCTAGTGGTGAAGCGACATGAGGGGATGACCCTGGCTGGCCGTGTCCACTTTAATTAAGGCCGTTCACAGAGTGTTGTGGGCAACCTCACTTCAGTGGTCGAGAGGAGTCAAGGGTGATGTGAAGGCGCATAGAGGCGCTAACTGACGCTGTGGAAAACCCACCGCAATCTTCTATTTTTTTTTTTCCTTCTGGAGAAGCCCACACACGCCCCAATATGATGCGCATCATGTATCTTGACGCTGCCCTTGTGTGATTTACCCCGAGACGGAATAGATTCCATCTGGATTCGGAGGCGCTGCGGCTCTACGGGGTCGTGTTCTTAATTTAGCTCAGCCTGTCTCTCTTCTGACTTACTTTGAAGAGAAACAGCGACTTAAGTCTTGGCTGACGTGAGAGGAGCAAGAGAGAGAGAGAGATAGAAACGAGACATGAGTACTATAGTGTTTGAGCGGGAGGGGGAAAAATGGAAACATTGATCGATGGATCACATTTTCTTTTTTCAGCCCCAGACCCATTGGACTTTTCCCAACCTCCTTTGTTTCGGTTCCCTTTTAACAGCAATGCAACTAGCATTCTGTTACAGATGCTACGGACATATCACGCGCGACATACGCACTCAAGGTGATAGCGAGCGTGCTATAGGGAACGATACGATGTAAGTAACGTATCAATTTACTGTGGAGGGGCCCCATGTTCTTGCATTCCTCGCGGCCGAGGGTCCTGAAGCGTGGGAAGGTGGTTGGAATGCGCCCCTGGAAGTGGGCGGGAGCTCGCAACGTCCCGGGATCCACCTCTTGAAGCCCCAGTTGTGTCTTGTGTTTTTTTTCCCGGCCTGTTTACCAGCTGGGTTCCAGTGGTTAGAGTTCCAGTTGATGTTCCATTTCATGTTCCAGCTGGTGTTCCAGCTCCAATTCCCACCAGGCACAGGTCGCAGGAGCTTCGCTTGCCGTGTCTGATGCTGAAGTCAATTGACCCAAACGAGACTTCTGCAGTCGTCACCATGTCCGTTTAGTGTATGCACCGCGACGGCGGCGCGCATGTACAGCGCATCCATGGCTCAGCACGGAGCTGCGCGCACGCTCACTTTTGGTGGGATGGGATACTCACCAATCTTTCTTTTTTATTATCGAATGTCGATTCCCCCCGCTGATGCCGCGCGCCGTGGGCCCCATCCAGCGTTAAGCATCTGCCTCTGCGAGTGCTTCAGTGGCCAGCCCAGAACCCTTGCTGGCCAGTGACCCTTGCAGTGCACTCCCCTAGCGCCTTTCGATTTTCTCGTTAGTGGCAGCTTAGCGGGAAGCCCTGGGGTGGGCCAAGGGGAGAACCCGGCTTGAGACGGCGTCCCGTGGACACAGACTGGGTACCCCTTATTTCTCCCACGAGTCTCTTAGGGAGGGGGGGGGACCCTCTGATGCACGCTGCTGTCGCCCGTTGAGCGTATGTCACTGGCCGGGCCAGGTGGGTGCTGCGTTACTGCTGGGTGGGAGACGAGGGGCCATGATCCTGGTCAACTGCGCTACGACGACGAACGACTGCATCCATCCCATTCTGTGGCCCTCAGCCGATCCTCTGCTGGGGGGCCTGATGGCGTTGTTATTTGTTTATTGTGCTCTGCAGCTTGCGTCGTGGGTAAATGGGAATGGTCGGCGGCCAGCAAAGGGCAAAAGAAACAACAAGATTGCCCAAGGGTGAAGAGTTCAAGCCCTCGGCTAGCCCGCCGCCGCAGGTACAAAGGCAAAAAGAGGACGAAGGAAGAAGGGAAACAAACCCGTCCGCAATGTAAGAGCCACCGGCACGCCAGACCGGAGTCGAGCGAATGCTGCACGACTCAGAGCCCAGTGCATCCATCGTTTGGGCTATTTCCCCGGCGCCCGCCCACGCTGGGGTTGGATCGGAGCAGTTCTGCCTCGTCCGTGTAGTAGTGTAAGCGTCGGCATCGGCGCGCGCAAGCAATTAAGTATACCCTTTAACCGTACCTACCACCTTTGGTTGTCTGACCAGGTGCCCATCGTAGATTACTTTATTTCTCTCTAATAAATGGTACCGCTCGTCCTCTTCCACTGGTACCTTACATACCTGACTTGGTTCTGATACCTACGGCACCCCCCGGGGAGCGGAGCAGTTGCCCATCTTCCACCCATCCGTCCATCCCTGCCCGTTCAGAGGCACATCCCACTTCACACACTCTTTTCTCCTCCTCCCCAATCCGCCACGACTTTTGCTCTCCAAAACTTCGACCCCTGGCTTGGTGTTTCGCTTTGCCTCGCCTCGCCGCCTCGTCTCGCATTACCTGGTTTGTTATTTTTATAATTAGGGCTTATCGGTTCGTCCGCTCAATATCCCAATCCCAGGCCTTTTGCTGCTGGCTGCCGTCATTCTGCTGCTCGCCTCCACGTACTACACACCACCACTCGCCGCCACTCACCAGCTCACCACCGTACAATCTCCACCCTCGAAACCACAACCCGGCACCGGCCTCGTCCCGCAGCGCTGACCTGCACTGCACTGCGCTGCATTGCACTCCGGTCGCATGCAACCTTGCTCTGGCGGTTTGGCCACGCTGCGCCCATCTCGAAACCTCGCCTTTTGGCCCCATCGACGTGCCCATTGGCCCATGAGCCTCGTTGCATAACGATAGCGCACCATGTCGCAGCTTGCGCTCCAGAGCGCTCAAGCCACTCCCACAGTTTCGGCCTCTCATCCAGACGCTGCAATTGCGATTGCTCAGGGCTCGCCCCCGACGACATCACCGACCATGGTCCCGCCCGGAACGCGCTCTTTCTCGGCGCCCGTATCGGCCGACGCAGGCGCCTCTGAGGCATCGCTCGAAGACTTTGCAGGATTCAACTCGCATGCAGAATTTCCTATACAAGACAGCCCTACAGTCGGACGCATAGTGTACACGAACCCAGTATATTCGTCGCTCGGCGCCCTGTCGTCGTCGGCTTCCAGGTGAGCGCCGTCATCCCAAGTTCGCCCACCCTCCATATATTTCACACCCCACACCCCCCGGTCATCACTGACCCAGGGCCTCCTGGACTCTCGACGCACTCGCCGTTCGCCTCTGCCTACCCACACCCTCTTCCTTCTTACACACATATTCTCTTGACCTCTGTCATTCTTTCCCAGCTTTATTCGCATATGCCATCTTCGTTGCAGAAAAGAATCCTACGAGGTGTCACATAATTCCTTGTGCTTTATCCCCTGCAATGCCCTATTTGTTGGCACTAAACCCGCCAGCTTTCTTCCTGTCGTGGAACCGTTCATTATTTTCCACATTCTTTGACTAACTCGCCTCTTAAAAGCCCACGGTCTCCAAGACCTCCCATTTCTAGCCCTCTTTCCACGAGCACCAGCTTGGCTTACGATCCTTCAAGCCCAAGCCCTCGCACCACCACATTTCCTCCTCAATACACACCACCTCCAATTCCAGCCAACCAGGCGCCCAACCTCAACACGGCCTCTTTGCAACCCAACTCGACGACTTTCTACAGCGACTCCTCCGACTCAGGATCCCCGGAACCCAGGAGCCCTAGGTTCGTCTTCGACAACTGGATGGTTTTGAAATTTAGACATTTTCGGAAGCCAAGCCATTCTGTTGCACCTTAACTAATAGCTGCGCCTCACAGGAACCCTCTGCCAAACATTCCGAATGAGTCGCGAACCGTCTCCGACCCGATAACCTTGAAGCCTTCTCAAGGCTCATTTTCGACTCCCCGGCCGGCCATGGCTGGTCCGGTAGCTGCGGCGCAGGCCGAGTCCTGCAGACTTCCCCCACGCAACTCGTCGATTGATTCTGCCATATCCGCCATTTCTACTAAGTCGTCTGGAATGAATGGCTCCCACGAGGCGCAAAACGGTGTCTCGGACATTGCGCACCTCATAAAAACGGCAGGAAGCCCCGAAGCCGTGATCCATTATCTTCTTAAGGAAAAGCATTCTCAATCGCAGCAGAATGCACAGCTCTGGCGCTTGGTTGACAAGCAAAGAGCCATGATCTTGGGGTTGAACAAGGATCTGGAGAGGGCTCTCAAAGACAAAGAAAAGTACAGAAAGAAGTTGCAAGAAGTTATGACGGCACCCCCGGTGGCGCATACTACAAAATCAAAAACAGAGACTGTGCTTGCACCTGCGGCTATTCCTCGAGCGGAAATCGAGCGAGCCAGGCACGACATCGTTCCGGACTCGCCAATCCTCGAATCTGACAGCCCAAAGGACGATGTGAACCTGGCACCTTACCCAATCACGCCCCCTGCAGACCAACCCAATACCTCCCCCTCAGCGGTCGGCGAGGTGCTCAACCCAACCCGCTCCATGCCAAAACCTCAGGATCACGCTCTGGATAAGTTTGATCACGAGGCAGAGGAGAGGGCTGCCGACCAGGCACGCAAGGAGAAGGCCGAGCGCCAACTGAGAGAGATTCCATACAACGTCTCCCTGCCGCCCTCGCGCAGCTTACCTAGTGAGCCACCAAAAATGCCGCCCCCGAAGCCCCCAACCAACCTGGTCCCAACCGTGGCTGTAGTTGAAGCGACACCACAACCAGACGAAGGGCTCGCACAGTTCCCTTCACCACCACCGCGAAAGCCCCCGCCGGCGCCACTGCAACTGAACCAGGATAGATCTGGCCCGGTTGCCGCGCCTCCTGAAGATGAAGATACTGACTCGGATTTCGATGATATTCTGGAGGTGAATGAGCCTTCTGAAGAAAAACGGGGCCGACGGAGAACTCGGGAGGAAGACGACCGTGAGCGCGAAATTATCGCCATCAAAGAGGCGGCGGCGCGCAGTGCCTCCAAGAAGAGCAAGTCAAGCCAGCCTGCTTCCCCAAGGGAGGATACCCTTCCTGCTCCCATGCCTCTACCATTAAGGCCAGATGCCGGAGCAGCTTCGCTTGGTGAGATGCTCTCGGGCCAAAAGCCCCGGGAACTTCTGACACCAATGTTGAGTCCGGGATTGCCTGCCAGCCCTCGACCCTTCAACCTGAAGGCACCTATGAATTCCCCTCCTCTTTCCCCTAGGAAAGGTGCTGGATTCCCTGCAGCTCCTTTGTCTCCACGCCCACCCCGCCAGCCAATTCCTCTGCCGCCCAACACCCCCCTGGCGACCCCTGCAGTGACAGTAGCTGTCGAAGGTCCCTCATCACCAAGAATCCAAGCTGGTAACCGGATGCCGGTTCTTGGGAACGCGGAAAACCCTGCCAATAAGTCCAACAGCGGTCGAACCCAGGTTTACACGGGTCTCGTGACTGAGGAGTACCCTGAGCTTCTGCTCCCACCTAATGCTCTGCCTTCTATTGAGGTCAAGGTCGCTTCCTCCCGCATGAAGCCGTCCCGCGCGAGTATCCTGTCTCTCACCCAATTGGAGGAGGACCCCGTGTTCACATTGGCCGTAATCTCTCGCTCTGATAATGGCGAGCTGTGGCGAGTCGAGAAAGACTCGGCCTCGCTTGCAAAACTTGACCAGCGATTGAAGCAGTTTAATTCCTTTACAGCCAAGCCCCCGGAGCGATCGCTTTTCAACGGCCATGCGCCCGCAAAGCTGGATGCTCGTCGAGCTATCCTGGAGTTTTACCTGGATGAGATGCTAAATACACCCTTCGACACGAGCACGGCACTTGAAGTGTGCAAATATCTATCCACGAATGTTCTCCCACCTAACTCTGACGATTCTGGTGCACTGGGAGAAAAGAACTTCGACAAAAACACAACAAAGACTGGACCCGATGGTCGCCCTATCCGAAACGGCTACCTGACCAAGCGAGGCAAGAATTTCGGTGGCTGGAAGGCTCGATTCTTCGTCCTTGACGGACCTCATCTGAAATACTATGAGACTCCTGGAGGCGCACATCTGGGAACAATTAAGCTTCAGAATGCTCAGATTGGCAAGCAATCCCAGAGCAACGAGAGCCATTCCCCAACTCGTGGGGCAAACAGCGAAGAATTAGACAACCAGTATCGCCACGCCTTCCTCATCCTAGAGCCCAAGAAGAAGGATTCGAGTAGCCACGTGAAACATGTCCTCTGTGCCGAGAGTGACAAGGAGCGCGACCGCTGGGTTGATGCACTGTTGCAGTGGATTGATTATCGTGACCCAGAGGATAACGACACGCAAAACATCAAGCATATCACCCCGCATGACCGGCAATCATCAGGAACTCAGGAGCGTTCAGGGGCGAAGTCGAAGAAGGGTACCAGCAAGTCTAATCATCATCCCTCAGATTCAGATACCCTCGTTGGTGTGAGATACGATGCAACCCACGCAGGCGATGCCCCGCAGCTCAACAACGCTCGCCCCAAGACTGCCGGCGGCATTCCTGACCATAACTATGGCTTCGAGGGTCTCTCAGCGCAAGCAGCCAAGCTCATCTCGGGCCCCAGGGACCCTCAGGTTATTTCCGACTCTTCTGCATGGGGAAATAAACCGGGCCTCTCACTTCCAACGGCTGAGGAAAAGAAGGCGAGGAAGCGTAGCTTTTTCGGATTCGGACCCAAGACACGATCGTCCTCGGACGGACAAGACTCACTCTTTGGCGGCAGCGAAACTGGGTCTAATTCAACACCACCTCAGAATGGCTACCACGGTCCAATTCGACAGGCGTTTGGAGTTCCGCTAGGTGAAGCAGTTCGCTACTGCCCACCCACTGATGTCAACGTACCTCTCCCCGCCGTTCTCTATCGCTGCATTCAATATCTTGATGCGAAGAACGCTATCCTGGAGGAGGGTATCTTCCGACTGAGCGGCTCCAATCTTGTGATCAAACAGCTTCGGGAGAGGTTCAACACGGAGGGAGACATCAACTTGATAACTGACCCTCAGTACTACGATATTCATGCTGTGGCAGGCCTTTTGAAGTTGTATCTGCGCGAGTTGCCGACCACAATCCTGACTCGAGATTTGCACCTGGAATTCCTTACGAGCACTGAGATAACAGATCCTGCTGAGAAGATTGCGGCCCTTGGAGAGCTCGTCCTGAGACTGCCTCAGGCCAACGCCACTTTGCTCAAATATCTCATTGGTTTCCTTATCAAAATCATCAACAACGCGGACGTTAATAAGATGACCGTCCGCAATGTGGGCATCGTCTTCTCCCCAACGCTCAACATACCTGCCCCGGTTTTTGCCATGTTTCTCCAGAACTATGAGGGCATTTTCGGTATTGATCCGGAGGTTTACGAGCTTCCATCTCCGGTTTCTGAACCCGATCTGGCTCGCTTCGCAGATGCACCGCCGCGATTCGACCTACCCGTCCGTCCGTCGACATCTGGTGGCGGATCGCCACATGGGCACTTGCGCAAAGACCCTGTTCGTGACCTGAGATCAACTCCTACACCCCCGCTCTCAGGGAACCCGAACGCTCGATCCTCACCCACACCTGGAATGCGACCAGCATACGAGCCGAGCTATGGCGACCAACATAGTATGGGCCACAATAGTGGCGTCAGACCAGCTTATGAGGCTGGCTATGCTGGCTACGACGCCCAGAGCCTCCACCCGTCCGGAGCTGGGTATGAGCAATCATATACCCCCAACCGACGCCGTGAAAGCGCTATCTTTATGGGTGGTTTGATGGGTCCGCAACATCAAGGATCCAAGAGTCGTCTGCGTGAAGAGACTCGATTTTAATTGTACATGAAACGACCGGCCGTTTATTTTTTCGTTATTTACAACATACCCACTCGTTCCGACAGCGATGATACCATTTTATAGCGACTATTTTTCTTTTAATTCACACAACATCCTTCTTCTGTCAACGAAGTAGGAACGGAGTTGTCATTTTTATCTGGGGAGAGATGATGTTTCTAGGGGTAGAAGGAAACACTGCTGTCAAGCTATGGTACCGGTCTTCTGAATACCTGACAGTTGAGTGTTCCAGGAAGCAGGGTTGCGCAAGGGGGGGCAAATGTAAGAACAGATGTTTCAAAAGGCACAGGAGTTTTTGTTGGGAGCCCTGAGTGGCCTGGAGGCTTTTTATTGTTCGCCCCTCCTACAGCAACAGGAAGGGATGGCCCTAGTTTAGCATGGCGTTTACGGATTGTTTGCACGCATCAGGCCTCAGTCAACTGCGGGAATGAGATGGATGAGACACGGACACCTCCTCGAATCAGATGCATTCGTACGTAGTTTTGGACACGAATTTTGGACATTAGTATTTCACAGACTGAGAAATGAAAGACATGCCGCATCCATCGCCGACTGCCTAACTTACTTTTCATGTGTATAATGTCTTGTTGCCGTTATGGATTGGTTGATGTGTTTCCGATCATTACCAAAGTTCATGATAGACAGCAATGTACCGACAATTCTGAACTGTCTCGCCAGCCAAAAAAATAGCGCGTTGCCCTGAACGTTCTTTCGCACATTCAATAGAAGAAAATAACGTGTCTTTTTTTTTTTTTTTTGGGTTCTCTCTTCTTCGACGAGCTCCTTTGCGCAAAACTTGGTGGGTTTGCCTTCACCTATTGCTGTCAGTTTATGTGAGATGACGGAGGAATCGGATGAGGTAGCTCCGACCGTGCTTAGTCATAGGCCCTCCTTTGCATCGTGATCGGACATTCGGCGCCAGACATCCCCGTCCTCCACAGACAAATCTTAATCAACCGGCGCTCGACTCGAACAACGCCGATGGAGCTCGACCCTCGACTCGCTGCGAGCAGCGGCGACCGATCATTTACGGCTAATGCTGGAAATACCCACTCCCGGAACCCGTCCCCCTCTGTTCAGCGATCGGCTGCGAGTGGAAACAACCTCATGCCACCTTCTGGCGCCGAAAGCGACGGCGCCGAGACATCCGATGCGCCCGACAATGGTCTCAGTGCGGGCCAGCATCATGATGTCGACGCCGATGGCGGAGATCTGAAACGACCCAGAGCCTGCGAGGCATGCCGTGGACTTAAAGTACGATGCGAACCGGACCCAAACGACGAGGGGCCATGTAAGCGGTGCCGGAAGGCCGGCCGAAACTGCGTAGTGACGGTGCCCACGCGTAAGCGGCAGAAAAAGACAGACAGCCGAGTTGCGGAGCTGGAGAAGAAAATCGATGCATTGACTGCAAGTCTGCAGGCCAAAGGGGCCCCTTTGGGCATAGGAGGACATGCTTCCTCCGGATCGCCTGGCTCGGCGCATCGGCTGGGGATCGAAGACACACCTTCTTCGTCGATAGCCACGGCATGGAAGGAATTGACGAGGAATGGACAGAACATGACAGGGCCCAATTGGGGGGCCATCGGCTCGACTCAGATGGCCAGTCCCGCAACAACCAGAGACCATGGCGAACAGGGCCAGAGCCCGGCAGGCGGCGTATCGGCGAGTATGGCTGCTGGGCAGAAGAGAAAATACGAAGGAGTAGAGAGCGGGAGGGGTCGATTTGAAGATGCCATTGGGGAGTCGACATATCCATCTTCGTTCTTTTCCAAGCTATACCAGGGCGACATTGTTGACCGCGGGCTTATTGATATGCAAAGAGCAGAAGAGCTATTTGCACGGTACAACAACCACATGATCACACACCTCCCTGCTGTTGTGTTCCCGCCAAACTTCACCGTTTCTGAGCTGCGCAAGACGAAACCGACGTTGTTCCTGTCGGTGATGGCGGCGGCAGCATCCGAGTCACCCTCGATTCAAAAAGTCCTCCAGAAAGAGTTGATGCACATTTTTGCTGACAAGGTGATGCTCACGGGGGAGAAAACGGTGGAACTGATCCAGGCCCTCCATGTTGCTGTGATATGGTACTGGCCACCTGAGCACTTTGAAGAGCTCAAGTTTTACCAGCTTGTGCACATAGCTGCTGTCATGGCCATCGACATTGGCCTGGGACAGAGAGTCCCAATCCGCCGTGGGAAGTTGTTGATGGATAGTTGGAAAGTTCACCCGAGCCGGCGACCTGTGCCGCCAGACCCTACTAGTATCGAGAATCGACGAGTGTGGTTGACATGCTACTTCCTGAGCGCCAACACGTCGATGGCCCTGCGCCGGCCGAACCTGGTCCGCTGGACTCCCTTTATGGCCGAATGTGTCAACATTCTCCAGACCTCCCCCGACGCGGCCCCGACGGACGCCTATTTCTGCCATCTGGTCTGGACCCATCGTCTCGCTGAGGAGGTAGGTATACAGTTTTCACACGATGACCAAAGCGTCCGCATTAGTATCAATGATGTGAGGACCCAGTATGCCCTCAAAGGTCTGGAACGAGACCTGGACAAGTACAGCGCCTCAATACGGCCGGATCTCATGCTTCGTAAGTGTCTATCTATGGTGCCCCTCCCTGTCCATGGCAGTGAACTAACACTGTCCTCTCAGCAACCCTCAAGATGAGCTTTCATGTGCTCAGTCTTTATATGCACGAGATGGCGCTTCACTCCCCCGAAGCTGAGCCAGGGCGACCTGGATTCTCAACGGATAATCTACGTGATGGCCTTATCAGCTCAGAGCCTCTCTCCGCTGGTCACATTAGCGCTCTCGCGGCGTCTTTAACAGCCATCGAAGGTCTACTTAATACATTCCTTGGTATGGAGGTGGCCACCGTACGGTGCCTCCCCGTTTTTAATTTTGTCCGCGTAGCATATGGTGTGGTTATGCTCATCAAGCTTTACTTTTCGGCGTCTTCAAATGGATCAGAGCTAGGCCGCGTCATCAACAAGGACGACATGCGCGTCACCTATTATTTGGACAGTCTGCTCGACAAGTTTCGCGCCGCAGCCGCTGACGACCGCTCTCGACCGGCATCCAAGTTTCTGGTTGTTTTGGTCATGCTGCGCAGCTGGTTCTACAAGCAGTCCAAGAACGAGCCCAAGGATGCGGTGCCCTCGCAGGCTCCTACACCTGCTCCAAGCAACGCGCCATCGCAGCCACCAATGCGCTCAGGCAGTGCCAACACGCCTCTGCAGCTTCTCTCGGAGGTTGCCACCGGCGCCGGCAGTGGCAGCTCAGGCTCTGGCGGCGGTGACACCCCGGCCCATCTTGCGTCCTTTGCACGCTGGACCGGCATCCGCCAACCTCCACAGCCCTTCTTTCACGACTCTACAACCGCCAGCGACGCCACACCCCCTTCGGCGCCGACTGGCACACCATCTACTATTGCGCCTCAGCAATCAATCGCCCCCAGCGTAGACGCAGCCAATGCGGGTCTCATTCCCACCATGGCCCCGGGTATGGCACCGCTTACCCACGGCGTCAACGCCCAGACCGTTGGGTTTTCGTCCGATCTTGACAATGGCCTGACTGCAGGCTTCAATCTAGAGGGTATGGGCCTTGGGGGAGAGAATCAGTACATGTATGAGGATGGCGTGCGCATGCTCCTGGACGAGCCCTGGTTCAGCGACATGTTTGGCCAGTTGCCAGGCCCAAACGTCTTCAATTTCTGATAACTCAACCCTTTAACCACTCTGTCCCACCCATTCTTCGTTGCCTAGGCACGAATATTATTCACGCTGTGGCCTGTCCTACACCGCTGCACTCAGTGTTCCCCCTTTTCAGTTTTTCTCTCTCTCACACTAATCTGCTGGTTGGAACATGCTCCTCGTTGCCGGCACGGTTCTCGATCCCTCCTCGTCTTCCTACTTACTCTAAACTAGTTGCTGGCTCTTGGGAACTTGGACCATCTGGGGCTGTTTAGCGTCGCGTTGTGGGTTCACTAGCACGTGGGGGCTACGCCGTCGCTGGGTTGTTTTGCGGTGTGTCAAACCGAGGGTGATATGGCTTGCACGTGTAAGAAAGGGGCGCTGGTATGGCAGCAAGCCATGGCGTTTCTTCCTCTTGTTATTACTTTTCCCTTTTTTTCTCTTTTTTTTCTCTCGTTGTTTGATGTCGTTTGATGGTTCCTTTGACTAGCGGGTTTGTGATATGGCTATGACCATTCATTTTATGATACCAGAGACTCCTAATTGGGGGGTTTTACTCCTTTTACGGCCAGATTTTGATTGGACATAACACGCAGAGGTATTGGTGCTGCGGCAGGATTGTAAATTTTAGTACATAGCGAGAGACGTTTTTTCATTCTGACTTGGCTCTAAAAACTCATTTCAATCTCTCGCTGAATCCATAGCAAACCTCTTGCCCCCCTTCCCCTTGGTAACTGATGAGACTGACCAGATTGGATATAAGGCGATTCCGGCGCCTGTAGCCATTTCTGCACAAGCAAGAACACGCCTCACCTTCCCGTCTTCATCATCACACCCTGACCTATCGCCAAGCAAGCCATCAACATGTGTTTGACAAGACACATGTGCACAAAACCATGTACGCCAGCATTTCCGGGCCAAAGACCTTAGCAAAAAAACAAACCCGCTAGTGTTCTTAGTCGTATTTGTTGGGTCATTCCGAATGACCTTCCCCGATTGCCTCCCGTATTTCCAGTTAACTTCACTCGAGCGCCCTGTAGATTCCATTCTCCCATGCGTTATCCTTTGCGCCAGCCTTATTGAGGCAGCCCTGCTTCATTTCTGGGTTTGCCATGACCATTCTTGAATGCCAACTGCAAGCCCCGATTAAAAAGAAAGCAAGGCGAACAAATCAAAACTACAACAACCAAACGGCCGAATGCAGGCAGAAGAAAATAGAAAACGACATGTTTTTGTCGACGTTGTCAACTTGCAACATATTGTGGTGAATGTTCAGTTTGAAAACAATATTTGAAATGGCGCGAGTTCAAAGGGGCCTAGATTGATAGGCTGATATTATAGTCGGAGAGATGTAGTTTGGTCATCGGTACGTTGCGATATTCGTCATTCTCATAATCGTGAAAGGTGAATAATGTGAATGTCACATGGACTAATCCATGTAGAAGTCCCCCTTTAGAATTCTCTCCTGAAAGGCGTCGGGTCTCTGGCGCTCCTGCTTGGGCTTGACGGCAGAAGCCTGCACGGGAGGCGGGGGCATGTCGGAAACTGACTTGGCCCGCTCGTGCATAGAGTTGCCGCGTGGAGGGGAGCCAGAGGCAAAAGAAAAGGAGGGGCGAGCCCCAGTGACGGAACTCTCGGCGCGAGACCTAAGCTGCTCAGACCAGTTGAAGCCGTGCTGGTCTAGTCGAGGAGAATAACTGTCAGAAGGGGCTCTTGGATGGTTGATGTTGCTTGCCTGTGGGAGAGAACTGGGGAGGGCAGAACTGCCGCGGCGGCCAGTGGCCGACCAGGCGACTGAGAAGCTGGATCCCCGCGACGACTTCTGCCCGCTATGCAAATGATACGATGGTGGAGGGGAGGTTGGGTTATTACCAGTTCCGGGGCTGCCGCCGGGGCGGACAGGTCGCATCGAAGTGCCGCCAAAGCTCATGCGTCGCACAAAGGGTGTGGTGGGAGCAGTTCTGGTGCCAAAGTCATCATCCTCAATGACGTTCTCGTCAATAGAGTCAGAGTTGTTGGAATTGGTCGAGAGGCTACCCCGACGAATATTGTAGGGCTGGGCGCTGGCGGGGGAGGAGCCAGAGAGACCCAGCGTGGTGACGGAGAGACGCCGACGGTTGGGGTCAATAGGATTGTTGGACTGGGCTGGAAAACCAGAGCCGTTAGGGGCCGAGTTGCCTCTTTGGAAGAGGTTTGTGAGGGCAGCTTGAGTGATGGAACCTCGTCGGTTGCGTGCATACATTTCGGGATTGGTGGGTGCGTTTTCGGTAGACATGGTGGATGGAGGGATTGACTGCCGTGGGCAGTGTCGGTAGATATAGTTTGTGGTGACGCTGCAGTCTGGCGATATGATGAGGATGGTGGCGCGAGAATGGTTCGACTGTCGCAGATCCGATGCAACACGCGGGTTTTGGAGGGTAGCAGTGTTGAGAGATGTGGGCTGATTGAATGGCGGAAATGTGACAGATAAAAGGTCGTATAAGTGAGTATTTGAAAAAGGGAGAGAATGTAGGAGGAGGGCGAAGGAGGGCGAAGGAGAAACTGGGAAGTAACTGTAGGAGGCGGGGAGGGGGATTGATAAAGAGGTGGAAGGTGAAGGTGCGCCGATCAACTTAAAAAATAGGGAGCGGACGTGCCGGTCAGTGATAGGTGATCACCGTTACCGCTTTTGGACAAAGGCGAATTTTGGGGATTGAAAGGAAGGGGTCTGGGCGGCGAGTTTGGCACAAGCGAATTCGGCGCGAAGGGTCAAGAGTCAGAGGCTTGATTTGACTCTTGGACTGGCGGNNGGGGGGGAGAGAGCGAGAAGGCCGGGAAGCTACAAGAGGCGGCACGGAGATTAGGGCCGAACGATGAGGTGCTGGCGGCGCTGAAGCTGGCGGCGTAGGCGGAGCTGGCGGAGCACGGCAGCGGTGCTGGTAGTGCAAACGTGGGTTACAGTGGAGCGCTGTTGAGGGCCCCTCGAACAGGTATGCGGGAGATGGGGCGTGATGGGGCGTGAT